>LQNS02000303.1:8503636-8544296 GCA_001587735.2 Parhyale hawaiensis
GTCCCAGGAACTCACCTCATCCAGGAAAGACACAGTAGCGTTGCACGGAACCAAACCGATCTGCTCGCTCTGAAGGGAAGGGTGAGCTCGGACCCTGAGCCCGGCACTCTGGGGTAGCACGAACTTGCGGGCCTTGCACGGTACCTGTGACACCTTCTTGACGGTGCTTTGCATCGGTGGTACGACACCCTGCGGAGGTTCCTTCACCTCCATTTTGTACGGCTGCAAATGTTATTCGATTGTTACAATAGCTGGAAACACGTAACGCACATTTTCTACTTTACAAAGTCAGTGCGTATTAGATATAGTAGGTATTGTTTCAATGGCACGGTCACTGCACCAACCTATCGTACCACGGATGTAGACACCCTCACCTTATCCATGACGTAGCCATCGATGGTGATATGGAGACTGTAGCAGCCGGGAGCAGCAGGGGTCCAGTTGCAGGTGTAGCTCCCGTCACCATTGGAGCGCACCATCATGTGCTCGGTGGGTCGCTGTAGGGTGGGCGAGACGTACCGCAGCTCCTCAAATGAATATTTCTCGTACGCCTGAGAAGTGAGTAAACTTCAGCAAATTAGTGACAGAGTTCAGGTCAAAAATTGTGCTTGTGACGAGCCAAGGGCGACGGAACACGCCCTTTTTCTCACCTTAAGGTAACGTGACACCGCTAGGAGTTAGCCCAATAGTTCCTTCTGTCATTTACCAATCTGACAAACTTCCATAAGTGGGATTCTTAACTAAAACATAACAACCTTTATCAGTATGATTGATGCTATAATAGTTTCAAAATGTAAGAGGAGGATTCGATTACTAAAGCTTTTCCTACCTTCCAGATTGTCTGTCAAGCCGCCGCACGCTACATCAGCGGGCCAGCGCTATGCCCGGCTGCACTATCGTCTCTCACGATGATCTTGCGTTCACGTAAGCTTTCCTGCGCGCGCCATCACTAAAATAAGCACTACCTAGGCAAACCTAACCTACCCTTACCTAACCTCCTAACCTAACCTAGCCTTACCTAACCTAACCCAATCTAAGCTTTCTAACCTTATCTAACGTAACCTAACCTAACTAAATCAGCGATACAGCGAGCAGCGCGGCGCAAAAACTTGAACGCCGCTCACGCGCACACGATCTGCGTACACAAACACCCACACATCTCCGTCTTGAGAGACGATAGCGCTGCTCGGCTGAGCGGCGGTCCGCCGAGCCAGCGCAGCCTTCAGCCAGGTGGCGCGGCCGCCAGGCAGCCGACTGTCGGTTACCTCGGGGGTTGCCCTGGCCCAGGTCGCCGTGCTCAAGCAACGGGGAGGTGGGAGGACTACACGGACTACCATAAGTTCCCTTATGGTGAGAACAAGGGCGTGTTCCGTCGCCCTTGGCTCGTCAAAAGCATATTTTCTCACTTCCAATTTACGTAACATCGTTAGGACCTATTAGTTTAAGGCCTGAACGAGTAATCATTGGCTATGGAAGAGACCAGAGATCAGATTGTAAAGGCAGAAACTAATTACTTCAAGTCCCAGCCTGTTGAATACAACTCAGTCGTCGAACTTAGGGTGCGTGCGTTACGGTGGTACTTATATAAGAGGAAGGGGAAATCTGTATTAATTTCCTGCCATCAGGTGACCCCGACAGCTTGAATAGGGGGTCTAGATCTGACAGGAGGTTCCTGAGTCGCAAGGCCCAAGTAATGCTTTCGGGGATGCCCGTGCTTGGTCGATCAGGCCTAAATATAGAGCGTCTGCAGGGCTTGAAAATCGGAGCCTTGTCGCGCCGAACTAAGTGAGAAATAGCACTGACTGCCCTATCGTACGTTGGCACACTAGATGGTGCGCATGTTCCGGGCTATGTGTAACCGGATGATGGTTCGGAGGGACCAAAGTCCGGGGTGGTAGTAACCCTCGGTCAACTTCTGCTAGTTGTGGGTATCGCCATCGGGGCGTAGCCCGTAGGTGAACGGTGCTTGACGGAGAGGCCGCATGCGCCGTAGTATTCGTAGGCGGGAGGAAGATTGCGTTTGCACTCCTCAGAAAGGTGAAGAGGGGCCCTCTTCCTCGAGTTGAGCCAGTATGTGCTGATAATGCTACGGAAGGTAATGCTCTCCGTGGTTCGGATTTGGGACCGTCGTACCAGATCGGTTCTAGTTCAAAGAGCTAAGTTGGGGTGTTGGGCCTAATTATTGAGTGAGGTACTGAGGCTCGGAGATGACCAACGTCCTGCGTAGGGCCTGCTAAGCTCACAGGTTGGTAGAGACCCTAGGTACCAGAGTGATGCAGCAAAGGAGTGCTTCGAGTAGGTTGTCGGGCTGGTGGCCCGACTACGTCGGGTCAATGTCAGAGATAGCTATGTCTTTGCGATACAAGGGGTGTACGCTGTCCTTATTGCGCTAGCGACGCAGATTCCCGCCCTAAAACGTTCTGATTTGGTGGGTCGTCGCCTAGGGCGAGCCTGAACACAGAGTTCATACTTTCCGGATTGTCCGTTGAGACCGACAGCTCGAATTTCGATTGAAGTGCTGGGTGAAGTTTCAGTCGCAGCCGATATGGCCATACTAGCACAGATCTTCCAGAGTCGTGCTCTGAACCGAAAAGATGGACTCGTGCGGTCGTGCTAGCCATAGTGCCTTCAGCGGAGGAGTTGCTGAGCAATGACGCAATTGGTAGTGCCAGAGCAGCGCTAAATGTTTTCGCGTTCTGAGCCGGGCGCTCCCATCTGGGAGTGATTCCCGCGAAGCGAGATGACAGGTTCAGAACATCTTAAGGAGCTATGTCCCGTCGACGTTTGTGTTTGCACGTTCCCACCAGAGGTGGGACTATTCGGTCAAGAGAATACCCTGGTCAGAGCCTAGTACCCGTATGGTGGATTATTGTGGAGTCCGTAAGCAGAGTGCGAGGTACGGGGCTGAGTTTCGTAACCAAGGTAGCTGGGACGACGATGGTGTTACCGGGCACCAAATAAACGTTCTGATACTATGGCTTGCTATAGCTTGTCAGGCGCCAACTGTACCCGATAATATTCGTTGGGTTTTTACTTTTACTTCAAATTACTTATTTTTCAGAGTGCGTTCAATTTGATGTCTTTTCTTTGTTACCTTGCATTTAGGAATCAAGTAGATTTCAGTAAAAATCTCAAGTTTATTAAATTTTCTTTCCACTGGTAAAATTGTTCGAAAATAAGTTTATTTGAACATACAAAGAATTGTAAAAAGGTTCAAAAGGCTTACTGCGAATACTACTAAAAGATCTTGTGTATTACTCGTAACTATCACAAAAAGTTTAAAATGGCTGGCAATGGGGCTTAGGAGGAGAGCGAGTACCGACTTGTTGGTAGGTGACAGTTCGGGCTGTACGCCGGGCTCGGCGACGCCTTGACAAGTAAGGTGGCCCGGCGTCGCTGAGCGTGATATGTTCGAGGCCCCGTTAGGGCGAGGTAAGATTTCCGTATGTTTGAGGGCGCACAAGCACGCTCGTGTATGAGGTGCGACCATTCGGTCAAGGACGATTCTGTTAACGGCGTCTTTGGCACCCGAAGCAAGCTTCTATTGCCTGGCAATCGACATGAAAGAATGGGCTGTTATCGCAACCCTTCCTATCGGGAACCCCGCTGAGAGAGGTGTAGGTGGTTAGAGTAGTGGGTATCACCCCTGGTCTCGTGCAGTCTACCGTGGGACATCTCACAGATCCTAACCCAAAGCAGAGTCGGGCTGGAACCAGTCCACTACATACTCCAGCAGTTTCGGATGAGGGCTCAGGGCCCTGCTAGACCTAGATATGATTTTGTACGTTCGAGGCCGCCGAAGCACGCTCGTGGGGGTGCGAGCATTCGGTCACGCCCAGTTTCGTCAACGTCGCTTTTGGCATATGGAGTGAGCCTCTATTGCCAGGTCGTCGGCATGACAGGGCTAATAGCGCATACCTTCCTAGCGGGAAATACGCTAAAGAGAGGAGCAGATAGGGTTAAGGATATTACCACCGGTGCCTCGCAGTCTGGCGCGAGACATCTCGCAGAGCAGAACTCCCAGCAGAGCCAGGGAAGAATAAGTGTCCAGGACAATTTGAACGAAGTTTGTTTTCTATTTTATTTATTCATTTACTTTTTTTAACTTGTCCTGCTGTGTCAAGAGACAATCTCAAACAGGCAATGAGTGAGACGCCCAACAATGAAGTTGAGGTAAGTTCCATACCCTGCAGGTAGGAGTTTTGAACTTCCCCGGCAGTCTGAAGAGCACTCTGACAGGGTATGAGCAAGACGCCCAACTATCAAGTTGGGGTAGATCCCATACCCTGCAGGGCGAAGTTTTTATTTTTTCTATTTATACTCCACGAATATAGGTGAAGGGCTTTTTTTTAACAAGCTCCAAGGCTTGCCGGGAGTAGGTGTCCATGAATTCGGAAGAGGTAGGCACCAGAGAACCTTCCTCGCCTACTTCACAAGTGGGCATGGTGACCTGGGGAAGGGCAACCCTAGAGGTAACCGCCAGTCAGGTGGCTGGCAGCCGCGCCACCTGGCTGAAGCCTGCGCTGGTAAGGCGGACCGCCGCTCAGCTGGACGCGACGCTGACCGACTGAGGCAGCGTGCAGCGGCGTGACAATCTGGAAGGTAGGAAAAGCATTAGTAATCGAATCCTCCTCATACGTTTTGAAACGATTATAGCATCAATCACTGATAAAGGTGGTTTTGTTTCAGTTAAGAATCCCACTTGTGGAAGTTTGTCAGATTGGTAAAGGGCAGAAGGAACTACTGGGCCAAGTCCTAACGGTGTCAAGTGACTTGGAGGTGAGAAAAATCGGAAACAAGGTGCCTCATTAAAACCAAAATTATCTCCTCACGGATTGTAGGTTACTGTACCATGTCAGACTTGTATTTTTCACGTGTGCAATAAAAATGGCGATGGAATTGAGCTACTCGTCAAATCTCCTCGTGAGAAGCTGGAAGCCCAAAGACGAAGCAGCCATACCAGTTTTCACTACAAAAAAAAATAAATAAATAAAAAAAAAATTACCATCAGGCTTAACGAGTCCCAAGGTAAAGTAAATCATTACGAACGTTATCCCAGAAAGGAAGGTGCGTTCTACAGACACGAACACGATGACTATGTACAAGGATAAAGAATGCTAGACTTGCGCGACAAGTGCACAGCACCTCACACCCCAACATTCTGATTATCTGCACCTCAACTCCACCGTATTGCAAAGGGGTAAAAACTAGACTGGAGAAATAGAGTTTGTAGAAATTCAGGAGCACTTTATACTTACAACAAGTGTTGTTCATAATTTAGTCATGCTTTCTACGTATGGAGAAGTGTATGGAAGCTACCTGAAGCCCAAGACCACACGCGAGCAGATGGAAAGTAACAAACCAAAATAAATCTAAATAGCAGCAAAGCAGCGTGGCCGCAGGTTCCCTGTAATTGAACTGGTGCTAAGAGTACCAATAACCAATGACGAGCCATCGTCATAATTGACTTTATTTCGTACGATATCACAGCACACGAGGTATCCTTTCCTCAATTACCAATTCTTGCTCAGTAGTACACTAATGAATAAAACGTACCTTGACCATAATCATACTACCGTTCAGAGACACATGAATTCACCTGACGCACCTTCATCATTGTAATGGCACAGTAGCACATCTTCTCACGTATGGTAACGGAGTAGGGCGTGTCGAGGCTGGGCTGAGGGTGGCCTCCGAATGTCATGCTGTCAGGAATGTTCTGGCTTAGGCGCCGGGGCAGTTTGTTCTTCTGGCCGCTCTCCAGTACTGGCACCGACATCACTTCGATCTGAGGCAAGTGTTTAGACAGTAAAATGACTTTTGTTCCGTACAGTTTGAAACGATGAAGAGCACTGGGGCAAGTTAGCAAGTTACAGACCAAAAATATCAAAATATTAACATTATTCCAGAGTATCTTATGATCAGTTTCAGTACAATGAGGATATCTAATTCATGGGTCTTACGACTGCATGAGCTTGACACCTGACATCATTCTGACGATACAAAGGCTTAAACACATGAGCCTCAACTTTTATTTAGAACTATCACATACCAATGCCCTGAGCAAGAAGAAAAGAGCTTGCTCTATATCGTCGTTTCATTGCATAAATCACCCATAAATTAAAGTTCAGCTGGACAAATTCATATCAGAGGATCAGTTTCACAACTTGAGGAAAAAAAATACCTAAGTCGGCGCATCCAAGCCAGCTCAACTGCAGCGCAACAGAGCGCCGATGTCCAGTTATCGATTAATTTATCGAAATATTTGAAAAGTATTGAGTAGGAGAATAGAAGACTAATTGCTTGAAAAAGCTTATGAGATAATCATTGCATACATCAAGCTTGATGAAGGTGTGGAGACCACCTTGGAGTGCTGGTTTTGGGTGATGATGGTAATGGACGAGTAGAAGTATATTAGTTGAGGAATGGAAGGCTAATTTGTCAGAAGAGTTTCAAAGAATAGGAGCAAGGAAAAAAAACGCAACAAACCTTAAGGGATGGTGCGAAGACCACTTCCGAGTACTGGTCTTTGGTGATGATGGTAACGATGGCAGGCCAGCCAGCCCTGAGGTCATCCCTGGAGTAGATGACCTCACACTGCCGCACGTCTACGTACGAGTCGGGCTGTAGCCACCGTGCTAGCCTCCCGCCACTGGTGCCCACACTGCACGACACCAGGTCCCGCAGGAACAGCCGCTCGTTCGAGTGGCAGCTGATGAACAAGAGCAGCAAATACGTGAGACTACAAGGTAACACGAGGACGTAGGAAAACGATGCCCTAGTTAAAGGATCCCTAGACACGTCGCGGTATTTCAAGAAGGACAAATATAAATCCAACAACACATGAAATCTCAGGTAAGGATGATAACCCCCGAAAGTAGCGGCATTGCAGGTAAAAAGGCGAGTAAAAGTGTAAATAATGAAAGAAGTAAAGTGGACAGGAAAAAATCATGATGGGCGAGCTAATGATACTCCAGCAAAGGAAACAAACTTGTGTAGCTCCTGAGTGTGTGTGGGGAGAGGAGAGGCACCAGTACAGAGCAAGACGTAATACACTGCCAGCTTTCGATTTTTTC
The DNA here is from genome assembly GCA_001587735.2 of Parhyale hawaiensis. Classification (NCBI taxonomy): domain Eukaryota; kingdom Metazoa; phylum Arthropoda; class Malacostraca; order Amphipoda; family Hyalidae; genus Parhyale; species Parhyale hawaiensis. Next base: position 8,510,713 of record LQNS02000303.1, read on the forward strand.
TTTTGTTACTTCAACAACGCTGTAGGTAATTCACATAAACTCAGCTAAGAAAAATAGTTCCACACGAGGTGGGAAAAGAAAACAACGAAAGTAATCACATAATTTCCCCGCGCTTGAGCACTGAAGTGAACGTTTCCTCTAAAGTTTCCTGACGAGTACAATACCCAGGAAGTACCTACCTATCTGAAGCAATGAGCATCCGTAGGCGCGGACCATATTCAAACATTTGTTTTTCTACAAGGTAAACACCAGGCAAAAACGTTCTTTGGGTGGTGTCACTGACAGCGTTGAATAAACGCAAGATGTTACTCCTGACCAGGTACAATCCAATAGCTCATTAGTCGCCTCCGTGCGGAGAAGCAAACACAGTATAAGGCTGGTGGATGTGCCCACTTATTATCACCCGTGAACGAAGTGAGAGAGGTGATGATATTTTTGCTGAAGATTTAAGTATATATATAAATATTTGTAAATATATATGTATATATATTTGTCAGTCCACCCAAAAAGTGATCGAAGGAGTGGAGCAATCTCCATAATTTTTTGTAGGGAGTTTCGTGGGTTGACCTAGATGTGATCCATGTCAAAAAAACTGGGCCTAGGGAGCTGGCCGTAGAAATGAGGGCGCTGAATTCTCCACCACGGCGAATTTGCCTCCAGAGCGACAGATCGTTGAGGCGTTCTATTTTTCCTATGGTATTTTTATATTGAATGTTTAAGCGCCTACTTCCACAACAACGGTGATCTAAGAGATGAAGATAGAAGGGACATAATTATGACGATAGAAACTGAGAACCCATGCACGAGGGTGTTCCCACACTGGATGTGATCCCAGCCAAAAAACTAGGATTAGCTGGCTATAAAAAATGACGGCGATGAAACTTGCTCCCTACGCGGGTGAGGGTCTTACGCCATGAGTCGTTCTAGTTGCTCTATCTGGGCACACCCATAATATTCTCGGCTAAAACCACCGCTGTTTGTATGCTCGCGCATTATTATAGCTACAGGTGCACGAGACTTCTGCCTCGCTCTGCTGGTAAGCTCATCAATGGACATAATTGAAACAGCGCGGTATGCTTGTATAACCACCAAACTTGATCGGATCGTAAATTTTTAAACGTTCAAGCTAAGGAACAACTTCATCTACCAGAGCACCATGTAAAATTGCACAGCCATTCATAATGTTAGGTTACGGTAATTATGAACGATCATAGCCGATGAACAAAATATCCTCCAGCGCAATCAGTTATTTCCTCCTTACTCGAACAATAGACTCACGGTTAAGAGACTACAAAGACTGAAAAAAATTGTAGGTAGCTACATCAATAGCGAAACTTAGTGACGATTTTCCATCATTCCTAGACTCCGTCTATGGCTGACGCACTGATAATTGTCGCCGATCTCGATGTAATGTCGGTATCGCTGCGGGCAGCAACAGCTCGCTGGATTGTGGTGCAGACGAACTGCCGTCTTGAGCAACTTTTACCAGCGATGGTAATCGCGGAAATTAGCGAAGAATATGCAAGTTCGTCGCATGGCAAATGCGCCGCATGTGGTTACGTGTTCGACAGTAGCTCTTTTAACCGTGATATTGGGGACACAAGTAACAGTGTGTCAAGACCACAAGTTAATTACATACCTCATGCTCTTCGTAAAACCTTGCCGAACATAAACTACAAAACTAGCAGTATTGTTCGTTAATTGGACAATAAGGATCGATCAATATGGAAGCACAAGACCCTTATTACTCGCACATGCACATGAATATGCGCGTATTCCAATAACAAAGTAATGGGCATTTACCACATGAAGAGATCGACAAATATGCATGCGAAACCTGAGACCAAGCAGTCCCAGTGATTTTTTGTAGCAAAAATTATTGTTGCGCCAGCGATAAACAGAGTTTGGGTTTTCTTTTAATTGCAAATAGCAGCATGTCATGCCTGAGTAATAGTGAGTATTTACCTCAGTTAATCCAAAACATACCATGACCTACAAGAATAAGAATCGCAACGCTAACAGTACGTTCAGAACATCTTTTACACGGAATTTCCAATCAAGAACTGTCGTCACTTCGTACATCGAGAGCATTCCCGGTAGTGTTTGCAAGATTTTCTCGCGTGGTGACAATAGGGCAAAACGTGTTTCCCACCGAAGGTCGTTCATGTGAAGACCAAGAGCAACAACTCACGCAGCGCATATCCGGCGTCGGAAGCACACCACGGCTGCCCCACCACGCCGGATACACCTCCAGAAAAACTGGTGACGTATCTGTGTAGCAAATCGATGACGTTACAATTACTAAAGACGTACCTATATTTGTTACCCAGACTCAGCAGTCAACAATGAATGGTGTTATGTCATCAAAACACGGCCATAAAAGTCAACGGCTCAAATGGCAATGGTGACGAAAATGATAGTAAGATAGCCAGTCCTATATCAATACTAAGCTATATACATCTAATGAATGAGAGGTGAACAAGTTTTATGCCTCACGACTATATACGAAAGATAAGAAATTACTGAAGGGTCACACTATTACTGTACAAAACTATGCTGCTCTTCTGAAACGGAGAAAAGACTAGGAATGTTATCAAATAGAGGGTTCATCTTGCACCGAGACAATGCCTCAGCATACAACTAGCTGATGGTCATGGCAACAATCTAAAACTGTAGCTACCAACATTTCCTCCATCCACCTTGGTCACCATATTTGGCACCCTCCAAGATCCCTATACTCCAAACCCTAAGAAAGGCCTGGTAGGACGGGGCTTCACCACAGATGATGAGATTACGCAGGTCGTGGACAACGGACTACAGGTTTAAACTTCAGACTTCTACAATAATGGGGTAAAAAACGTTACATCACCGGCGAGAAAAATGAGTGGACTTGGAGGAAGGATCATGTTGACAACTGAAGATTTTCAACATATGTACAGTATTCATATTATCTAAATGCTCGATCTATTCATCGACCTTTCATATTAAACGTTCTATACACTGTAGGAAAACGTTACCAGTATTCTAACGGATTCTGATAGGGAAAGATAATAAAACCTGACGACGAGGTGCGTTAGCTTTCAATGGCGAAAATCAGTCTCAAATTTCCAACTTTGCATCTTACCCATCTAAAATAAGAAAAAAAAGGCACGAAACATTTAAAAAAATGGAAGAATGAATCTTTGTTACCGACGACAGTAAGCCACCTAGATAGGCTCTCAAAGAAATAAGACAGTTAAATGAAAAATTAGCGACTCTCTATCCACAAGTGGTAGCCAAAATAGATGCAGAAACAAGGACTTGTAGCCAGAGAAGTAATCGTGAACCCCTAGCACGGAATAAAACCACGCGTGGTAACAGCGAAAGTAATATATGTATGAAGAAACGCAAAATGAAGAAGTATTGTTGTCTCAACTGAGGCTACGGTATATTATGGAGTTTTCTTGGAGGTACGGATGGACGACTCGAATCACGCACGAACCTATATAACGGAACTAGAGAACTAGATGACACAGACTAAACCATCTTAATAGTACCGTGGTACGAATGAAATAAAAGCACTAACTAACAGACAAAACTGCAATGGGTTGACATATCAGGGGTGTGGGCAAACTTCGGCTCGCGGGCCACATCCTGCCCGTAAGTCTTTTAACTCCGGCCCGCTGAAGAACTTGGGAACTTCGATATATAATAACCTATTTTAAGCGCTTATTATAAGACCTTTTCTAATAGGGTATATCTGCAATCTACATATCAGTAAAAGTCACTGTCAGCATTAACACTGCATTTCTCTTTTCTGTTTGTGTAATACACATGCATCGGGTGTTGGCAAGGCCCTACTGTCAATTTTAGAAGTCCATGAAGCCCGTGAGTCACATAGTTTCCCCACCCTCGTCTTTTTTATATGCTTACACGAACCTATATGTAAAACTATGGTACACGTAGTGTACAATGGATAAGTAAGCTCTGCCGTAATCACTTCCCAAACCAAAATAACCTATTGAATGCATATCAACAAGAGTCAATCGCGAGCGAGAGGATGGGAGTGGCAGCTCGTGGTGTCGCGATGGCTAGATATGTAGAGCTCCTTACCAAAACTATCCTTCAGTATATGACTCACCAGTGACATCCTAAATTAGGAAGAAAATAGATGAAAAAAAAGTACATCTCAGCTGTGGTACATCATATACACTGTTCATTTGTGTCAGTGAATGTGATATTTTCAATCCGCCCAAACGAAAATGCTATGTACTACTTGACTAGGGCATTATAGTTTTATAACAATCACGAGTACTTAGACCGTTTTACAGCAAACCTCGGCGCCGTTAGAACCTGGTATGCATATACTCATTCTATCGAAGTTTGAGGCGCCCCGATGACACATTTTCCATACCGGTATGCTCTCGCTCTCGCGTAGATTTCAATATACAATGGCTCCGAGACGGGCCGAGCCTCACTGCCAAAACGTAACCACTGAATGCAACACTTCCTCGATATTGCGTTTTCACGCTGATTCAATTGAACGCGCCGCTCACAGCGACTCGCTGGAACTTGTCATATTTCCAAGCAAGTGACGTAATCAAATATATAACGAATATGAGAATTGGTCTTCTAGGGAAGAAAGAAAAAAGTTGACAATCGCGTGGCTGGTGTCATGATAAAATCTGATCCCAATCTTATTCTCCAGGTGGGCATCAGCGAGAGCCGTATGGGATGTTGTTCCGTACTCAGATATAAAATTCTTTCAGACTCATCGCAAACAGAATAAAATTTCCACCTTCCGTTAAACTTGTCGAGTAGGTAGATAGAAAACACGCGTTGAAAGTAAGCTCACTTTTCGTATTACTGATTTATCAAATGTTACACTTTGGTAAAAGTTGCCTTCAAAAAAGTAGTAGGTAGTCCAATGTTGGGAAAAATTCATTCGGCAAAAGTTCTTGAGCAGGCAGGTCACATTTCAGCATGTATTTGAGCCTGTTTCCCCACACGCGTATCGGATACAATGGTGAGACTCTAAAGAATGCAATCGGTGAGGAGCCGTCAAGAGTACGTATGGTCACTCTCGGCCACTCTTCACCACAGAGCGCCGGCGCTGACAAGGCGTGGCATTAAGTAAAACAGTACAAGGAAAGTCCATAAATCTTTGCGCCAGCAAAGGAACCATAGCCGGGAGACTGATTACATAATTGTCATATATGAATGGACGGTGCATATAGCTATCGTATTTGTCGACCCAACTCCGCATTATATCAACAAACAGTGAATTTACAGTAAAATTATGCTACTTCTCAAGTCGTAAATAGTCTAGGTACTTGCTACTGCACGTTTTTCCACACACTTCTCGATTAGGTAAACAAACTTCACAAGCGGAGTACATGCAGGCTTACTATGATGCATACATTGTACTTGGACTCCAATGATCATATGTAGTTACGAATGCATTTCTCTTTGCAAGAGCACAAAACTAAAGCACAGCGCGTCGAGAAATTTCGAGGCAGCTGTACTACGAAGCAAGACAGATAAGGACCGCCGGAGACGCCACTGGGGCAACGGAAATACCGTCCCCGTTTGTGCTGCGACTCATACCAAGATGATCGACCGACCGCTGCGCAGCCTCTTTCGCAACACATCGACTTCCCGCGGTCAACCGAAGCCTTCGCATTTAAAGGCCATAAGCTACATTTAGAAAATTAATGACCCGCTTGCTTCATTAATACAATACCCTCTTCTGGATCTAAAGTTGCTCTTCGAAAAACAAGCATTCATTTGCGAACTAGTCTAGAATCGTATCGTATTATCGTCACTTTGCTTAAAGCAAAATCAGGAAAAAAGTTCTACTTCAAAAGCCAGAAACATAATCAAACTAGGGCACTCTGAGAGCGCATATCTCCGCCAAGCGAGGCAACTGTAGCTTCATTTAAATTGGCTCTTGAACCATGATTTTCTTAGTATCAACTCCAAAATCTGATCATTTGTGCCTTTTGATAGTAATAACAGCTTGTGCAATTTTCTTGAAGATCCGTTCACAACTTTTTGAGTTATGCTGCTAACAAACGTTGTAACAAACATGAGTTAAACAAACAAACGAAAGAACCGATCTGCATCAAAATTTAATAATTTATGTCTTTTAACATTACTAGCAACCCCTATAAATTTCATTAAGATCCATGAATTGTTTTTTGAGTTATTGAGCTAACAAGCATAAAATTAGAAACAGTGACAAGCGAACGGAAGAACAAACGGATTATTACCAAAATTTGGTCATTTACTCTTCGTAATATAGCTACCTAACAACAGATATGTGAAATTCATAAAATTCTCTCCATAACTTCTTGAGTTATGGCATTGAGAAACACGAGGCAGACAAACAAACTAACGGACGGACGGATCTTCATCAAAAGTTAATCATCTGTTCCTAACATACACAACAATCCCTATAAATTTCGCCAAAATCCGTCCATAACTTTTCGAGTTATCTTGACGACAGACAGACAAACCCGACGTAAACATAACCTCCTTGGCGGAGGAAACAACACAATGAAGATCATTGAGTATTTATTTATCTGTTGATTTATCGATTCACCAGTGTACCTGCCCGTCAATATATGACGGCCAAAAATTTGTGATGATGCTTTTGCCTTGATCCCACTGTCGTTAATAATATGCTTATATATACATACAAGATGCCTCGCAACTGTTATATTAGAGGCCACTGAGCTGCGTGTTCTCGGCTCCACTCCCGCTGAGCGGCGCAACTTTTCCAGTCTATCCGCGACGAGTACAACAATTCAGCCATTCCAACAATCACCCGGGTCATTGATACGCCAAAAGTTCTTATCAGTAGAATTTGTTCGTGCAAGTGAAAAGCTGTAGCGTAAAAGGAAGAAATTCAGTTGGGAAAAATAACTGTTACCGCGAACTGTTGATATTCTTCGTCTTATTTTTGTTCTTTGGCCGGTACCCCACTGACACAACAAGCGATGCAATGTGATTTTCGCGGGAGACATGTCTCCTGTGAGCGCGATAGCGTGTCGCGCAATCTAGGTTGTGTCGGTGGGGACAGTAGATTGCTGTACTCAACGTTACGTTTTTCCATACAACAAATTTGTTGCGGCGCATGTAGCTCGTACGAAGAATGTCCAACTCCAAACTCCGTCAATCGTGCACTTAATTTTTGCGCGAGCTGAGACCAGAAGAAGAATGTATGTGAGAAAAAACTAAGCATTAGGATGCATCAGAAAGCTACGAGAGGGTGTTAACATCTTCAGTGCTTGGGCGCTTCAACGTAAAGAAAGCAAGCAAGAAGTGCATCCAAAGGTGAAGTTACATTGATCTGCCATCAACTGCTACCTGTCTAATTTTTTGTCGGTTTTTATACAGCGCCTCGTACATAGGTAACCTAATTTTCGGCTGTTTTCTTAAAGCGGAAAAGAAAATAGACAGATAAATAAACGAAGGAAAGCTATGCGCTGTGCAGCAGAATTTATACCTAGAATGCTAAGCTCCAATGTTTCTTCAAGTTCGAAATTGCAGTGCAAAATCATTATCAATGAGAAGTACCATCGTAAATTCCTCGCTGTTATTCGTGACGGCCAGGTACACAAGTTAGTAATAGATAAGTATTCTGCAGGCATACTGACGTGTACTCAGAACTTTCAATTATGTACTTGCGATACATACACACACAGAAAACAAATTTTAAAATAATAACGTAGTCATCAGATATGTAAATCAGTAAAGCGTTCCAAATAAACGCGCGCACTACAATTACAAAATTAGCGCATTGTCCATATATGCTCGTATACTGAATGAACTTCGAGTGAAACGAAGTTATACTGCAACTTGCAAGTTAACAACAACATACAAAGCACATGCATCGGACAATAATGGTTGTCCTCAAAGAGAAAGTACGAGCACAGGATGGGCGGGTCATGGAGAGAGGGTCAATACACCGCCACGAGTCCGGCTAACCCATTACAAAGAAGGGATGGAAGAGGAGGGCATGTTGCCTTACTAATGCGTCATTTTCAGAGTTTAGGATTGTCTATTGATACATTTGTGACCCGAAGTGATGGTGCAACAAGGGACTTGTACGAATTCGAACGAAAAAGCCAGGGACGGACGGTCATCGTAGCCGCTTGGGAAGAGTACATGGGGGAAAGTAGAATAATGATGATTGGCGAGAGTGGGGAAATTCATGGAAGCAATTTAGGTGTTAGTGATTTACTTATTAGCTACTTTCTCACAGCAAGAAAGAATCACTGCACTTCAAATGAACGAATAGAAGTTCCTTCATACGTTCTCCAATGGTGATATTTTCCAACTGCTGCGGTATAACCATTCGGGGCAAATGGCGATAGGGTCATTTGGGGGAAAAAAATTATTTCGGCCTCAGGAGAATTAGAATCACTGTGGGGAAAAAATGAGTCCATAAACTCTTAGAGCATTTATAAATTTTTGGGAGCATTTGGCGATCGCTGGAAACTTTGGGGCAATTTGCGATCGCTAGAAAGTAAGACCACAGCAGCATGCGATGTAAGATATACTATCCAGTTTTGTTTGAATATGTTTAGTTGATAATATCTCTTTTGATCTTTACTCTAGTATGCCAAATTACCTTCAAATTAACAACTTACAGACCTACCGTCAAGTGTCCCACGAAAATCGTCATTTACTCCAGTGGGGCAATGGCGATCGCACCACTAAATACGGTCTTTAATTAAAACGACACAATTTTGAAAACTTGCAATACGGGGATAGAAGCATAATGTATCAACACACTGTGTGGTACTTGGTTCGTTTTCCGATTGTTATTAGTGTACGTGCTGATTAGATGTTACTGAAAACGATCGCCCGACTGNTCTCCGCAGCTCGGTAGGAATAATTTATCTCGGCATTCCTGCCGGAAAATCTCGGTTGGCTCAGTGCGCTACTACTGGCGGGAAAAAGGCGCAAAGTATAGTAGGAGACACTCGAGTGGTCGGCCCCTTTTGTGTCCTTTCACCCGAAAGAGTCTAGAGATGTCCCGCATACCAGGTTGGCTATCTCGATCGACAGCCCACCTCACGGGGCAGAGAGAGGGAAGTAGAGAACCTACCTAACTTTACAATACTAACATCGTCAGCAGAAACTGCGGCAAACTGCAACATCTCCTGCGGAAAAGGCACTCGGGAACCTTGGGTGCGTGATGCCCAAACATATTGTGGCAGGGAAAGAGCCCGCCACAATATGCCCCTGAGGGCCCTTCAAGTTCGAAATCTCAGTGCAAAATTATGATCAATGAGAATTCCATCACAAATTCTTCGCCGTTATTCTTGACGGCCAGGTACACAAGTTAGTAATAGATAATTATTCTATTCAGGCATACTGACGTGTACTCAGAACTTTCAATTATGTACTTGCGATACATACATACACACACACAAAAAAAATAAAATAAAAAAATTAAATAATAACATAGTCATCAGATATGTAAATCAGTAAAGCGTTCCAAATAAACGCGCACACTACAACTACAAAATTAGCGCATTGTCCATAGATGCTCGTATACTGAATGAACTTCGAGTGAAACGAAGTTATACTGCAACTTTCAAGTTAACAACAATAAACAAAGCACATGCATCGGACAAGTAACGGTTGTCCTCAAAGAGAAAGTACGAGCACAGGATGGGCGGGTCATGGAGAGAGGGTCAATACACCGCCACGAGTCCGGCTAACCCATCACATAGAAGGGATGGAAGAGGAGGGCATGTTGCCTTACTACTGCGTCATTTTCAGAGTTTAGGATTGTCTGTTGATACATTTGTGACTCGAAGTGATGGTGCAACAATGGACTTGTACGAATTCGTAGGTCCTGTCGCCAGCAAAACGAAAAAGCCAGGCACGGATGGTCATCGTAGCCGCTTGGGGAGAGTACATGGGGGAAGAGCAGAATAAGGATGATTAGCGAGAGTGGGGAAATTCATGGAAGCAACTTAGGTGCTTGTGATTTACTTATTACTTTCTCACAGCAAAAAAGAATCACTGCACTTCAAATGAACGAACAGATATTCCTTCATACGTTTTTAAATGGTGATATTTTCAAAATGCTGCGGTATAAGCATTCGGGGCAAATGACGATAGGGTCAGTCATTTGGGGGCAAAAAATTATTTCGGCCTCAGGAGAATTAGAATCACTGTGGGGAAAAAATGAGTCCATAAACTCTCAGAGCATTTATTTGCGGTCATTCCATTGTTTTTTGTATGGCTCTTCCATCCCATTAATAATGAATGGGACGGAATTGGCTACTGTCACCCAACAACGTGACTTAGGAATCACTATTACAAACAAACTACAACACAGTCAGCAAGTTGACAAGAGTGTGAAANATTCTACTAACATAATGGCAATAGCTCATAGAGGATCGGGGTGTAAGTCCCGGTGTCTTTTTGGGAATGGGCCTTTTGGTTCGTCTACTGCCGCCTATCTAATCTAATCTAATCTAATTGAAAAACGAATGTGACACAATTTCTCCTAAGACCATATAAAAATGTGTTTTAGAAAATAGGCCCTATTTGCTATGTTTCAGAAAATTTCTTATTATTCACCTGACAGATAAATTTTTGGGAGCATTTGGCGATCGCTGGAGACTTAGGGCAATTTGCGATCGCTGGAAAGTAAGACCACAGCAGCATGCGATGTAAGATATACTATCCAGTTTTGTTTGAATATGTTTAGTTGATAATTTCTCTCTTGATCTTTGCTCCAGTATGCCAAATTACCTTCAAAATAACAAATTACAGACCTACCGTCAAGTGTCCCACGAAAATCGTCATTTACCCTAGTGGGGCAATGGCGATCGCACCACTAAATACGGTCTCTAATTAAAACAACACAATTTTTTAAACTTGCAATACGGGGATAGAAGCATAATGTATCAACACACTGTGTGGTACTTGGTTCGTTTTCCGATTGTTATTAGTGTACGTGCTGATTAGATGTTACTGAAAACGATCGCCCGACTGGCTATACCCACAGCATCAACTATTTTTTCGGATTTAGAGATATATTTTCAATTTGTTATGTTCTGCATCGTAAGTATAATCCAAGTCAATCCCTCAACATGCCAGCATGGGGTATTGCGTGGTAAATCATCACAAAAATACTAAACACCATGTAATGTTTTCTGACTCGCAGAATCGGAATGGGATAGTTGTGGGAGCGAACAGTAGGAGTAAAAGAAAAACAATGATCAGTCGATTTCTTTACAGACGGGGAGTCAGCTACCAGCTGGTTGTAAGTTGGAGTCAGACCTTGGATCGCCGGAATCCCGCACCACTTAGGATCATACATTTTGTGCTGGAGACCTGGTATCCTTTGTAGTTTTTACTTTTATTTTTAAATATGCAGCGTAAAACACATAGTTCCTTTTAAAATCAATGATATAAAAAAATTAAATTAAACCTGACACCCATAAGTAACACAAATAATCATTTGTTATCGAGTCAACCCTGCGCCCTGCTAAAAGTTGCATTTGTTATCGAGTCAACCCTGCGCCCTGCTAAAAGTTGGCGAGTACAGCATAAGACTCAACAAAACCAAAGTCTTTTGTAAATGTAGCTGATGCACAAGGCTTAAGGCAAGCGCTTCGTTCTGGTAAATCCGTTCTCAACGCCAGGCCCAAACATAAAGTTCACAAGACACAGTAAGAAAGTTTGACACTAGCCAGCCTTGACAACATCCGCGCCTCACGCGTTCAACATCCGTCTCGTAACCTAACAAGGGCTTATTAGCCTTAATAAGTCAAGCGCACTTCACTAACATTTCAAACAACGCTATCCCTTAGAAAAACCATTTTATTCGGTGACCGGAAGCGCAAAGCGAATACACTCTTAAGTCTTAAGTAGAAACTAACTTGGAGGCAGTAATAAGTGAAACGGCCCAGCAACTGCGACAGAGCCGTGCCCCCTCAAGGAAACTGCGGGGGCTGCGCAATAGCTCATGTCAGCTGTCGCGTCTCCGGTGGGCGCTCTTTGTGCTCATGCATGAACCGCAGCCCTCCCTAAGAAGCAGTTCCAACTGGCCCCACCAATGACGCTTCAAATAACTTAGGAAATTGCGTTCTCTTTTACACAGCAGATAGTGGTTCACAGAGAAATAGATGATCGTGCAGTGCGAATGACTAACAAGATGGCGTTTACTGTATCAGCTGTAACACAGGTCTTCAGCGAAACATATCGGCAAAGCAATAATAATTTTTCCGGCAGAGAAAAACACATCGCCTGGGGATCACGGTACAGACAGAGCAAATCACAATAAATAGGAAAACAATAATTACAATAATGAACAGTTGGAGCGTCCGTTTTTCTAGAACAGAGACCTCACAGAGGAAGATATAAGGGACACACACTATGTAGACTGAACGTGGAACTCATGCACGAGGCTGTTCCCATACAGGATCAAAGCGCACGGTAACCGCAAGCCCGAAACGAAGAGGAAGAACAACGGAATGTACCACAAGTAAGAATATCAAAACAGAAGGAAACAAGTGGGCACCAGTGCAATCAGTACCTATGTGCTATAGAAAAAAAAGTTTTGCGAACAGTGCACTAAGGAAAGACGTCCCGAAGGCCTGGTTAACGCTCGGGTAACCTAGCTGCCGTGTCCCCCTGAGGTTGCAGCTCTCCATAACATGGGATGGGCGAAACTAACCCTATGGCCCATCGTATGCCCTCTGAGGAGGAACGCTACAAAAGGAGTAAGGACCAGAACGCGAAGCAAGGACTATATCACAAATAGCTGAACATCAAAATATATCACTCTGCATTATCAATAGCTAGAATGTGGGCCGTGACCCGTGACCTACATCATTCTTAACTAACGCTGAAATGTCTATCGAAAATCAAAAGGGAATGAGAACCAAGGACCGAATAGTGAAAACAAAATCAAGTCCAAGTGACGGAACTTTGTTGAAGAAATTGGCTTCAACAACAAATATAGAGTTGTCAAACTGAGTAAATCGATTTTTAGCAGGTCAAGAGTTAGCTATTTTTTCAAGTAATGTAAATCACACAGAAATGATAGATGGTGCCCTAAAAAACCGCAACTAGGTACGTATAGTTGTAACCAATCATCACTAGAAGTCAGGCAATGTTCAAAAAGACGTCAATTTTTCTATACTGTGGACAATTTTAACAGCAAATAGCTTTGACGGGGTCTCTGAAAATACCCAGAAAAACGCGCTTGAAGACTACAGAAAAAAAGCACATTGTAGAAAGCCTCGTAAAGGGATTGCCTCTCGTGGAATTAGCCAAGGAACCACGGACAGATCGAAAAAATTCATCTTCATACGAGGAGAATCCCAACATAAACCAAGGAAAGATAACACGAGAGTAGAACCCTTTACCCTCGTGATATTCGAAAACCTACCCGGTCTATCCCAAAAGTACCTCACCTTGTTTCTATGCATTTCTCGTCATACGTTGCCCTTCTTACTGTACAGAGTACAATTGAATGAAAAGTGGACCATTTCAAAAGGGGACACTTTCTAAAGTGCAACAATTTTAAACTGGATATTTTCAAACATAGAATAGGATACTGAATATTGTAGGTCGCGTCCAATAGCTAACAGTGGGTCAAAAATATCACAAAGCGGACTATCAGTATGTTGAAGAGCTGAACCAGTGATGAGAACGAAATAACTACTCATCAAAATACCTATGCAAGATTCATACTTTCATTTGGCAACTAGCTCTCCATTACATATAGCAATATCAGCCTCACACTGAAGTCCGGAAAGGACCACGGGAAATTTCGTGCAATATAAAGGGCAGAAAACTCACGTAAGGAAAGCCACAAGATACGGGAAAGAAGCAATTTACGAAAGATCTTATTACGAATTAACAATGTTTATTTTCTGAATGTTTCCAGGCAATCTGATGCTACCACTGAAATTCTACGAGTCTTATTAACATAAAGAGAAAGCGCAAGCAATTCCAGCCGAGGAATGTGCTACGAATTATTCTAGTTACAAACTTCAACGTTGTTAGAAGCTTATTAAAAAAGCAAAGCACTGATGATAGCAGAAAATTCAAATATTTCAAAATGTTGGGGTGGAAAATGTCTCAACTTAACTGCTGAATAAATGTTTTAAAATTGCCCCTTATGTAGGAATAACTTAATTTTGTGGAAGCCACCCATTGTTGTTATGTAATTTTTAGCTTAAGCTTTGCCAGCTATATATGCGAAGATCTTCTATGGGAGGAAAAGGAAAAAACGTATCGTACGTCAAAAGAAAGGCGGAACCCATGCCTGCACGAGGGTGTTCTGATACCAGATTAGCAGGCATGGGCACAACATGGCGAGAAAGGACAACAGCATTAGTAGAAATACGAAAACAGAAGAAAACAAAAGTGAAAAGGGACGAAAGAAGTTCTACAGACGTATAGTCAAAGCTGGAGTACCCTAGCTTATCCATAGGTTTCCTTAGGTACGCTACTCTATACAAACTAGAAAGCACGAATCTAGTAGCAATGCACTTCCGCCCATTCTTTACTCCCCGAAGGAACGTGCCAAGCCTAAAATGCGATCTACCCACGGGTTCAGTTTATACACCGATCAGCTACTTGAGGAGAGCATGACGTTGTAGGAAGGTTTTACAGGGCGACTGGCGCATCACACCTTTCTCCAAAAACCACACGTGTCGGAGTACACTTCAAAGTATACTTATATGTTATAATTACAGCTTCAATAAACCGTCTCCGTATAAATATTGGCAACATGTACGGGTGCAGTGGCCATGGGGCACTTGTTTGCCGAGAGGGCATCTTGAAAACTTTCGCAAGAGCAAGACGTGACATCATATCCTGCAGAGCAAACAGATACTGAGCACTCCCTTCTCACGCACTCGCCAGTCTACTCTGACAGTTCGTGAAGTTAGCACATTCACAAATATTGTAACCTGCACAATTACTTTGCTGTGCGTAAAGAAGGAAAGTTTCGTGAGTGTGAGTGCAATACAGACTTTCTGCAATCGCAGAATTTCTACGTGCGACCTTCAACTAAAATTGCAACAATGAGGGCACTTTTAAAATTTATCTTGTGTTTTTTAGCTACAGTGATAACTGTAGCGCAGGAAAATCGGTCACCGGCTGATTTGGTGGCGGGAATAGAGCCTGTGCCAGCAAACACCTCACATCAGCGCGGGCGTGGCTCGGTGTCCAGCACCATTGTCCCCCCACGTCACTTGATACCGCCACACGGCAACCCGCTGCCAGACGATGTTGCATCGCACATGCCAGGAATATACGAGGACAGCAGAAGAGGCACAAATGCTAACCCGCCGCGAAGCAGAACTAGGGTGACGGTCCGCCGAAGGCCGATATCAGGATCCTCCCAGCCTGGGAGTCCTCAAGACAGCGAATTTAACGCAACTTCAGCCGACGAAGAGACACCGACTCGGACCACGTCTGCAGAAGAAAATAACAGAAGGATGCCGCCGCTTGAAGACTCTGGAGATCGTGGAATGGGAGTCGAGCCCCTGCAGCCTTCTTCCCACGAACACGATTCGCACTCTGGCCACGATCATTCTCATAACCACGACCATTCACTGCACGATCATGATCATGAGCACGTACACGGTCTGTACGACGAAGCGGTGAGGAATATAGCAGACAACACGGGACTGGGAGTCCACATCGGCCCCTTCGATGCCAGAGCAATGCATGGGCACTCAGAAGCTCCTCGCACTATCAACCCTCAAGATACTGGTAAGCACCAGTTCCAATTTCTTTCTAATACGTTTACATAGCAAGAAGAGCTACCTTTTACTAGACGAAATGTTGGCGAACAGGCTAGGTGCGACAACGTGAATGGCATCGGGGAAAACTTTCATTATGCGTCGAGGCGCATCGACCCAAGCATGCAGTTAGCGTTCACCTCTCATTTGAGAAGCGCTATAAATTGTCCAGAAAAATGGACAGTATGCGTGTACAGGTAAATCTGGCAATGACAATGGGACAACTCAAGGTTGCGGACTCGGATGGACCGAGTCTGACTCCGACTACTAAGTGCAACAAGTTTCCTACTCCTTTGAAAACCCCCAAAATATTTAACTTCTATCGCCTTTGACTTTTTTTTTTTTTCTTAAGAAAATAGGCATAACTGACCCCCTTTCAACTGAATTCCCGACTCCCGGATCTAACTGGATCCGACTCTTTGCAACCCAAACTGTTACTCCTATTGACTCTGGCTCTGCAACGTCCAAACAGCTAATACAAAAACTGTACAAAACGCGGGCGCTAGGCTAATCAATAGTTTTATTCTCTTTTGGTCCAAGGCTGCAAAATTTTACCCACTATCAACAAATCTAAACACAATTTATAGCCTGGAGCAAGAGTGTACCATAGGACGCTAAGTTTTACAGTCACAAGATGGGCAACTTGGACTATAAAAAAAAAATAGACGTTGCTAAACTAAAGACAAAGTATTTTGGTTAAACAAAAGAAACTGGTAACGTAGATAACAGCATTGTACTCATCACCACTTATAGCATAAAGGTTAAAATGTATAGCTAATTAGGACATGAAAACTGCCAAAGGTATAGTCGATACCGTTCAGCATATTAAAATTGTTTTCAATTCAGTATCTTGCTACGCACAATACCAAGAACTAAGTAAAGCACTCCGAGAGTGTATACCTCCCGTCCGCCAAGCGAGGCAACGATAACAAAAAATTAAAATTGGCTCTGAAGTCCACAATCTAATCATTCGTGCCTTTTGATAGTATCAACAGTTTCTACAATTTCTAGAAAATCCGTCTTTAACTTTTTCAGTTATCTTGAAGACAGACAGACAATCAGGATAACAGACAGAGAAACGGGACGAAAACATATCCTCTTTGGCGGAGGCAATAAATGTACAACATATAGCAATAACGAGCGGTCTCTTGAGCAGATATGGACGGAGACAGGCCCCACAGCCGAACAGACAAGAGTGTCGACGACAGTGTCATGGACCTTTGCTACTTCTGTCAGTGCGACAAGAACCACGTGTACGTGCAGTGCGAGAAGGGTTTCACTTACTCGGTGAGTTCACTTCATCTATGCCATGTAAAATGAATGTGGCAGATCGACTTAGTACTTACCGTATATAATTACACTTTGCCGTAATAACTGTACATCAATGTCCGTAACATTAGCACTGTTTGACATGCGGCAAAACCAGGCTGTTATTTTGCTACAATGGTTTTTTGTCCCATAGCATTCCTACGAAACTGAACACTTTGTAGTCACGTAACACAGCCCGGAAAAAGTAATCAGTACACTTGCTAACAAGCTAATTCAAGACATCACATGGTTAATCGTTTAAAACTTTACTTTGCCTCAGGAATTAGTTCAAGCTTCTATTCCAACACAATAGAAGCCTCTGAGAGGAAGAAAGAAGGGACATAGAAATAGCCCATCTACACTGTAATAGAAATGAAGCTCTGCCTTCGCCTGGCAAGTTTTTTGTGTATGAGACTGTTGAAACGTGTACATTTCCATTACATGAACACTTTAAAAAAATTAGAGAAGTAACTAAATGAGGGACAAATACAGTCAATGTACAAACTCCAGCACCTTCCTCCACACAAAATACTCGGTTAAAAATATCACTGAGGCTGTTGGGGTTGTTACAAGATCAAGAGACGTGTTCAGTATCAGATGGAGAAAAGAAAAAACAGGACACAAACGAACAACTACGTCACTTTCACATAAGGGATAACTGCGTAACTGCAAAACCGCGGCACACGTCCTGATGTATATCAAGTGCATACGCAAAATATTGATCAAAATGATTTTAGGTGCTTCCGTTAGGCGATATGAAAATATAAATAATCTTTTCGCCCAGCAGCAAACTAGGAACTTCACCGTCAGTCGCGACCTCATCCCTCCCACTGCCATCACCATAGCGTTTACCAACCTGGACTCGGTTACCATCATGCCGGAAACCTTCTCTAACCAAGACTCGGTTCTGGAGCACCTGATCTTTGAAGATATTCGACATATTGCACTCCAAGAGCACTCCTTCCACTTCAGCCCCCATTCTAGGTGAGTTTGAATAAAATTTCGTATCCAAAATAAGGTAAGAGAACTCACCGGGGACGAGATTTCCTATCATATCAGATGAACACAAATTCGTTTAGCATAACTGATGCTGGAGTTATAATCAAATGTGATGAAATATTTGAATACGTTTATGATGAAATACATGACGTTCTACAATATTTGCAGAGAGAACATGAGGGTGCAGATCACAATGATAAAGTGTAACATCCCGGTGATACCGTCGTCTACGCTGACGCAGTTGGAAGTCGACTCGAACAGCACTAGAGAAGAACATGACCTAGCCCTGGAGAAGACGCGTTTCGTGACACTCAGCTTCCATACGTAAGTTGTACATGGAAGAAATATCTGCGTTGTTATTATTTTTCTACTTCTAACTTAAACCTTTCTCAGTGATAAGTTAGGTAGCTACCCTTTGAATTAATAGAGGAAGTATACAACGGCAAGAAGCATTAAGTCAAACAAAACGGGAATCAATAGACGGAGGCTTACTGCGTGTTGGAAGAGTCGAGAATATTGGAGGTTGCTTTGATATTGTGCATTAGAAAGCTAGTAGGCTTTTAATATAGAAGCTTCTGGAAAGATACATGAAGTATATTCAGCCAAATGAATTGTAATGCTACACATTATAAACTGAGGCCAAGCTTGCTACAGAAAGTGTTCCCGATGGGAAGAGGAAGGGACATGTAGTACCGGTATGTCAAGAGAAATGCGGAACTCATGCACGACTAGCAGCACGAGGTGGTGCTATTCTCAATCAAATCGCTTGGGAACAGTAAATCGAAAAAAAAGCATAGATTACAGCATCAATAGTATGAGTGAAGGAAATGGAAGCAGCAAAGTTATTAGAAAACGTAGAGAATCCGACTGTCGAATTCACCTACGCATTCACAGGAATAACTGGAGACGAGGATGGACAGCTCACTCGTCGTGCTGAAATATATCTAAACTCGGTAGCATAGATACGGCAGAAAGAGCGACAAGCGAGCTGCACATCCTGGCATCTCGTTCTTAGAACGATTGGTGTCGTCCCGACATTAGATAGCTAACTAACCTATTGGATCCCTGAAGACGCAACTTTCCATTATTTAACATTGACCAACATAACGCATTCAAACAAAATTTAATCGTATTTCATTCTCAGGTGCACCATCGGAGAAATGGAAAGCCACGCCCTGTACCGAGCTCGACTGCTGTACTTCAACTTCACAGATGTTACGGTGAGTGTAACTGAACCACCGAGAATACGCAATGCATTCTTGTTTTTCACTGAAAATCCTCATACTGGAGCGAGCTGCGTTGTACAAAGTATTCAATTTTGTTTCATTTATATATATATATATAAGCGACAATTAGCTAAAATTGCAGTTAGAGTACTTATCACATTATTAACACGTTTTCATGCTGAGCAAGCATCAAAACACAACTTCTGCTTATGAGAATAGTAATGTAGAAAAGGAGCCATATTGACGTCCCCAAAGAACTGATTTCTAAACCGCATTACAGATCGGGTCGATGTCGCAAAAGAGCATCGACTTGGATGTATACGAAGAATGGCTGGTCCAAGACTGCAGCTTGCCGCACCTCCCAGCATTTGCTGTGTGCTTGCACACAGAAAAAAGTGTGGTCTTCTCGCGCAACTATTTCAAGGAACTTGACCCGTATGCATGGGCAATTGAAGCTGGAGGTCAAGTCCTGTTTGAATACAACCGAGTTGAAAGGATCAGAAGCAACGCGTTCGTTAAAATAAAGCCGATGAAGGGTTCTAGGTCGGCGAACATCGTGTTTTTGAACAACACGGTGCTGTCGGGGGACCCCAGGTCACTGGTGGTTAGTGAGCTCTACCCGAGACATGAAAGGAAAGTCCTCGACAACAGGTTCAACATCCTATGCGAGTGCAACATCAGCCTACATTTCCAAAAGATGCTGGACGTGAACGCCAATAGCAGTTCCGACATGGCCCTCAATGATGCGGTGCTGATGGACTCCCTCTGTGTTCCGTACGCTAACAGTCCGGGGTACTCCAAAATCAAATTGTACCTGAAGAACGAGTGCGAGCCAATGCCGGTGATGCTGATAGTGCTGTCCGTGCTGGTGCTGGCCATACTTGTGGCCAGCACGACTGTGGCTATTGTGTGCGCCCGAAAAGCGAAGAAGGCCCAGGAAGAAGTAAGCTATTTAGGGGAGACCTCAACACGCAGTTTCTCAACGATGAACACCCATGCGGCGCAACTCTCCCCTTCGGCTTACGACAACAGCAAAGTGTTCTACGACGCCCAAGGCAACCCATCCTGGATAATGGCGGTGCCCGAACTGAAGACGTACCAAGAGACGGAAGTGCACGTGACGTACGAGGAGTCACAGCCCATTGCGTCATCAGCAAGGAACTCGTGTNCCTACGACAACAGCAAAGTGTTCTACGACGCCCAAGGCAACCCATCCTGGATAATGGCGGTGCCCGAACTGAAGACGTACCAAGAGACGGAAGTGCACGTGACGTACGAGGAGTCACAGCCCATTGCGTCATCAGCAAGGAACTCCTGTCAGGAGCACATGATGGAAATGCAGAGACGCAACCTCACCAGGCAGTCTTGTCCTTTCAACTAATGCGGAGTAATGTAGTGAAGGTAACAAACTGAAGCTATTGCATTTCTATGGTCAGTAGGCAAGAAGATTGCGATATACTTCAAATGTTCCTGGCGAACTTCACGATGTACTTTCGAGGTAGCTATACAGAACTTTCTGCCCTTGCCACCTAACTAAAGCTGAGCTCAACATGACTGGTGAGAGAAACGAGACGAGAACGTCAGTCTGCAAAAGTCATGCATGTTACAAGGCAATTGTTATATGAGATTTGAAAAAAGGCATTTTCACTGGATAGGTTCACTTAAAATTAGGTGGCAGAGATAACCTTGTTAGCAGCACTCTGGTACAACAGTGTTGCAGACAAGTTAGAAGTTTTCAAATAATTCACAGCAAATGAGTTGAACTTACTGCAGCCGATAGCAAACTCTTTACTGCTACTTCTGGCATTTTCAACAGCTAGGAAAGCTCTTGTTCGATGACCGACGTAGGATTAACTTGCAGGTACATCGAGTGAACTAATTATTGAAGCGGCTCTAAAACGCAGGGTGTATCGCAACCGCTGGTTGAATGGTCTTGTTTACCGACAGTAACCTTTTCCAACAAAGTAATAGGAAATGCAACTGCCAGGCGAATATGTTACCTAGTTCGGGCGGTTTTCCTGAGAATTGTGCCACATAAAAACGAAAGAACTGTTTGGGTGGCCTGATGCAACACGGAAATCAACGTACTGTATAATAGTTATATGCAGAAATCTTTCCACTTGTTCTGATGTTGCTGCAGCACTAATTTCAGATCTGCTACGCCATAGCAACAAGTACCTACTTTCAACTTACGATGATAAAACCTATCAGTCATGAAAACAAATTGTATTTCTTTCGTAGTGTAAAACTTGTACATATCCAAAGATTATGTAACAATATTTGGTCCAGTCTCATTAGGAACCAAATCAAGAAACAACTAAGGCAGCTTACATTGAGCAAAATCAAGTTTCAAGACGCATAGCTCACGTTTACTAAACCAACCTTACTCTGGTAAAAAATTTGGCAAGTTCTAGAATCTAAAGATAATACAGTTAATACAGTAAAGCTAGTACAGTATTGCAAGCGTGGGCTCGCTCAAACATTGCCGAAAATTTGAGACGCTGTAGAACGAAGCAGCACAGAGCTACCACTGAACACAAATTTAGTTACGAAAATACAAGATTAAAAATAAAGTGTTTACTATTGTTATAAATTAAGAGTAGATTAGTTGAACTTTAAGCTGTTTACTTAGCGAGAAATTTACTGTCGTCATTAATTTGTATATGTTGATACATATGACGGACCTTTTCTTCATTATGAATATACTGTATGTCTTATGTATTATATATAGACTAATGTACATAATGTTCTTTCTCAATACTTTTACGTTACTCCATTCTGTGCCTTCAATTTCTCCTGTTTTATTCCTGCATCTCTGCAACATTTTGCATTATAAATCTAGCTGTATCGTGTCTACTAGGAACAGTAACTTTGAAATTCTTGTTATTTAGCTTCCTCTGTATATTGCCAGCGTTCGCTGGAAGCAGCGATAACAAGACCCTAGTTTTAGATAAGCATCTGTACCATATCAAATTGTAAATTAGTGTAAGAAGAAGATCTCAGTATGTACATAAACCTTTGTGAATATCTGGGATAAAATTGCATGTTTGTATATTTAGATCACTGCTAGCTACGGTAAAAGGGGATAAAATGTTTATGCAAGGCGGACACTGTACTCAATGCTTCTTAGTAATACTTCGTATTAAAACACGTATGTTGAACACAGGCAAAAAAAAACGTGCAAATTAATGAACAAATTATCACAGTTTTTTTTTAGCTCGATAAGCATTAAGAGCAGCCGGTATAATCCTACACTTAGCAGTCACTTTATGACCTTTTCTAATTCCAATAGTTGTGCCAATATTGCAGGGAAAAAATAGTGGAAGACCTGTCGCAGTCGCCCTCAGGGCGGAGTCTTATTTTATTAGCAGTTGCTTCGACATCTATCGAAAGTCAGTAATATTTATACTTGAACAAAATGCTTATCATTTTTGCATCAATACCAGCTGTAGTTCCCAAAATATAGAACTCCTGAGCAAATGTTTCATTCACATACATAAAATAAAATTGAACACTAAATTTTATTAATAACAAGTGTAAGCGTTCTTAGAATCCCATAGGCAACAAAGATAGTACAGGATGACAGATGGCTAATTTTATTTCACAGTATAGCTAAAGCAATACTATTAAATCTTGAAAAAGTACATGAGTGTTTTCCTCCCATTGTAACAATGAAATGCTGTACAGTAGAGGCAAATATAGGGCATATGTCAACGATATGCATGTCATCTTCATTTGCAAGGCAAACCGCTAACAGAGCGGAATTTGCAGCCTTACAGGGTTCAAACGGTGCCACGATTAGAATAAAGAAATTGTCTTGCCTCATTACGATAATGCAAATGACTGCATAAACCTACAGAAGTGTAAGCCGGCTCTACGAATCAAATCAATGTTCTTAATAAGAATGCAGGGCACCAGCAACTGAACTATCTACTATAGCAACAAATAATTAGGAATGTAGCAGGCTTGCGTTCAGTGTTTTGCTGCAGATAACCATGGCAAATGGGGCAACATGTGAACCTTTCACTTAACATAATTTTCCTTCATAAAGCAAGTTTCCCAAGAGCGAATCATTGGTAAGTAGCTACCTGACACACTCCAGTCGTACGGGCCAGGATATAACGGATCAAGTCACTGTCCCTACACAGGATGCAAGATAACATATCACACGAGAAAGTAACACACGCACGTCTTAATGAGATGATTCAGAAGTTTGCCTATCGGCTTCGTACACTTACGGAAACTGGCGTTACGTCAGGCAGCTTTGCGTGGAGCATCCCCTCTGGGTCACGTAGAGGGACGACTAGCTTTATATGCGACCGTCTACTACGCATTGTGCAAAAGACTTTATTATAATGACTAGAGTGCCCGCGCTGTCCAAAATGCCAGCGAAGAATTTGAGGCGACCCGTCTTCATTTGATATGCCTTTTTCATTAACATGCTTCTGAAACATATGCTACAACAGCCGACTCGAATTGTAATAAGAGATAAGTGCTCTCTCTTCATTCTCTTTCAATTCCTGCAAGAAACACAATAGTTTTCATCCATAGCTCACATGCGGAAAACATGTTACATTAGCAAGCAGCAATGCCTCAGTCAACTTAAATAAATTACCCGCCGCGTATCCATAATACCATAATACATGGCAGATTTTATGTTGAAGTGAAATCTGCTTCGTCAAAAGGAAGACAAAAAGCTGAAAAAAATAATGTCAACTGCCCGTGACAAATCATCACTTTGTCCGCCCTTCGTTGATTAGCTTCTGAATTTGTATGTGGTGAACTGATAACAAACAGATGGTTCGACGAATGGAGAAAGTTAAATGAGACTGCATGACCGCGCTAACAGAAGCTGTAATATCTATGTTTTCGAGTCCAAGAAGTGTTTCAAGCAAGAAGTGTAATGACATAAAGGAATAAGGATTCCACTTTCTCCATCTTCTGCAACCTGGTCATCTGATCTCCTTGTAAACGCAACCTAATTTCAAAATCTGCAACCTGGCCTTTTTTTGTGTTTCTTTGAGAGCGTAACCCGATACATACAAATCTATAAACATATAAATATAAAAACAAACGCACAAAACGGTGAGTATTATTTTGTGTTGATAACGATATTGCCTACAGGTTGAACCACACCAGAGACGGTGACTGTGATATACAGTACCGTCCATAACTAAGGGACAAATTTTCAAAATTTTATAACTTTCCTTCTGTTCATCACACATACCTCATCTTTTGCTAATCAATAGATCTTAAGATGTTTATTAATGTGTGAAAATTTGAATCAGGTGTAAAAGATAATAGGAAATTTATGAGTGAAAAGCTTTATTTTGAAATTTGGAACGTACAACACTAAGGGACAAATACAGTCAATATCAACAAATATTTAGACAGAAATATTCAGTGAAACGGCCATGTACAATCAATATTTAGTAAATAGAACCTTGCTTTCAATCACAGATGCACATCGTTGACTACATGAACGAATAAAGTCTTGATAATCTTGACTATCAAGTTTAGCCCATTCTTCTTGAACTTTCATCCACAAATCCTCAGTGTTGGTGTGATTTCTTGCCATAACTTCACTCCTGGGATCTTCCAAATATTTTTATAGGATTCAAGTCAGGACTTTAGGTGGCCAATCCATAACGTCAAAGTGTTACTGGTCCAGGTAACTCATCACAGTCTATGCCTTGTGGCAGGGTGCATTATCCTGTATGAAGATAGCCCTATCCACACCTGAATTTAGACTAGTAAGTACAACAACATCTTTTAGAATGTTTTTATACACCTGAGTGTACACGTAGCGTGGGTTTGTAAGCGAATGAGAGGCGATGTCCCTTGACTTGAAAAATACCAAACACCATCACCCTCCAGCTCCTAAATTTCACATTTTTTGTACGGTACACTTTGCGCTTAACCTTTCACCTGCACGACTCTTAACAAAGAATTACCATCACTTCCAAACAGACTAAATTTGCTCTCGTCCCTGAAAAACACTCGGGCCCAACTTTCACATGGCCAGATTACATGCTTGTTTGTATAGTCCAATATCTTACAAGTGGTTTCTTCTGTGTGCTTCGTGCAAATGAGCCCACTTCTTGCCGTCGTCCGGAGGCAGTCTGCCGTGACACATATACACATGTTGTGTCATTCATTACCTTGCCTATTTCTGCTGAAGACTTGAAACGGTCCTTTAATGCCATGCACTGCATGAGCCTGTCCTCTTTAGATGAAATTTTGCAGTCTGTCGGTTTTTAGGACCAGCAATGCAGCCAGTTTCATTATAAGACGTCATAATTCTGCCCACAACACTTTTCGAAAGGTTTATTCGATCTGAAATCTTTCGAATAATGCAATTTTTCTTGTGGAAAATAATAACGTCTTGTCTTAAGGAGTTATGAATTTTTCTGACGTGGTGCCATGAAGTCCACTGCTGTAATATTTACAAATATCCAGTGAAAGACTTTTTCTTCACTGGAAATGGAGCAGTTTGGATTAAGAGTGCAATTTATTATTTTGCTGCATATTTGTTCCTTAGTTTTGGACGTTGCAAATTTCAAAATAAAAGCTTTACACTCGTAAATTTCTCATTATCTTTTACACCTGATTCAAATTTTCACACATTGATAAATATTGCAAGGACTATTAATTCTCAAAAGATGAGGTATGTGTGATGAATAGAAACAAAGTTTAAAAATTTTGAAAATTTGTCCTTAGTTTTGGACGGTACTGTAGAAGCAGACTTGATGGTGGTAGCTAGTTACTTTCCAAGCAACGGTTAGATCATATTGGATGAAGATACAAGTTCATTCAGTTAGGAGAATAAGGGTGCTTGGCAGGCAGTGAATCGGTCACCAAGCATATCTTTGAGTTGGGTCTCCTAAGTAGCGACGACGTTCCAGGGAATGAGATGCTCTGGCTTTGTGCCACAGATCTTGGATCTGCTATATTTTCAAGGCACTGAAGCCTCACGACACCCTCACCCAGGCGGTACTGTTTCCCCACAAAGGCTTCGTCCCATTTTATTCCTCAAGACAGAGCCACTTGCAGCGAAGTAACAGCATGAGATAGATAGGGTTAAGAAACCCTTGCTACTAAGTAGCATTCTCCTAGTTGAAGTATCCCTACCCACAGAGTACACTGTGATTCAAAGAGAAGAAGAAAGAAGGGAAATAAAGAATGTCAAGAGAAACAAGGAGCCATCTACGAGTCAAAGCACATGGGAACAGCAAGTCAGGAAATAAGAGCAAAAACAGAACAAAGCATCATCAGTAGGAGTATGAAGATGGAAGGAAGCAAAGTGGGTAACAAAGACAGACGTCCCGGAGGCCTAGCTAAAGGCTAAGGTAACCTATACAATCCTCCTGCTCCCCATAACATAGGACGGGTGAACCAAACTAACCTAACCCTATGGTCTGTAGACAATCCTTGCCCTCTGAGATAGTTATAGTCAGAAAGTTTAAGCCTCCGTTTCCAAGCGGAACGATGTCACGGAGGGAAGAACAAGGGACATGTAGTATGTCGATAGAAACGGGGAGCCCATACACGAAAGTGTTCCCACACAGGATCAACGCGCATGGGAACAGCAAGTCGGGAAAGAAGAGGAAGAACAGAATAAAGCATGAGCAAGTATCAGTATGAAATCGGGAAGGAAGCAAAGTGGGCACGAAAGACAGACGTCCCGAAGGGATAGCTACGGGAAAGTTAACCTACACGAGCCCCCTGGGTTTCCCGAGCCCAATAATATAGGATGGGCGAACCTAACTAACCTAACCCATTGGCATATAGCCCATCCTATGCCCCTGAGGGGTACTACTCTCTAATCTCAGATAAATAGCTGCGACGGCCAGGGTTGCAGGGTCAGAGTCACACTGGCGTGACCTCAGGAGACGGAGAGGTCTACAGTATTCGGTTCCTCTACCCTGACGAAGGCTTGTGTCGGCAGTTCAGCAATGACTACCACTTGCTTGCTTGCCTGCCTACCTACCTACCAATCTACGGTTCGGAGTTCTACACTGCCCAAAGCTACGAGACAAGACACTAATGTGAAGCCCTGAGAGGATTGGACATCAAAGCTCATTGGGATATTCTGGGGATATGGTAAAGCTTGCGACACTTCGATTACGTGTAAATTTTTTACCAATTGGTGCGCCTAAGCCACTGCATAGGCTGGCCTTGCGCCATCTCACAGATATAGGTACGAAGCCAGATATATTATTACTAGTGGACCCGTGCGTGAAAAAATTCACGCAATAACCGACATGTTTGTTCTCTTCTTTGACTTGCCGTTTCCACATTTTCTCCTCTCACGCTTATTAGTAACTCTTGTTCCCTTCGTAACCCTTCTGCTTCCAGTCTTTTTTGTCATTGTGCCCCACAGGCACTTCATCTCTCCCTTGATAGCACTTCTTCTTTCGTGAGATTGTAGTAGTCTCGTTCTTCTTTCACGTTCCCTATCCTCTTTCTTAATTAAACGTACGTCTTCCAAAGTAAGCTCATAAGGCGGTGTACACACGTCCATCATCGTAACGCGTTCCGTCAAAGTGATGGACGCGGCGCGTTAATTTAATGGAAGCGGCAGCAGCAAATGAGGAAGACGGAAGGATGAAGCACGTCTGATTTTTCAGCGTGCCGCGTCATTCAAGTTCAGTTACGAAATCTATAAATACTAAATTTGTCCTCTATAGCGTTTTCAAATCAGGAACAAGTAGACAAATATGCTGTTTTATCGTCACTTTAAAGATCAGAATCATTGCATACCCGTTCAACACGAGAAAACCAGTTAAGCTGAAAAAGTTGTTCTAGGAACACAGACGCCATCATTGATTCGACAAGTAAGCGTAGAGCTGCGTGCTTTTTTTATTTTCACTTTTATCGGTTTAATCAGGCTATAAGTATCTTGAAAATAGGTTGTTCCTATCAAATTCAGGCAATAATATCATGGGATAGGAATGTGACTTCAAATAGACGCGAACTATAGGCGAGACTGTAAAGAAACGAGATCATAAGTGAACGCGTGGCGTCATTCATTTGACTGAAGGACATTTCTACGTGTGGACAGTGACAGAAGAAGTTGCCTCACGGCTCGTGTTCATTTTCAAGGGTGAACGCGTTACGATGATGGACGTGTGAACTGGCCCTAAGTAAAACACAGCAATAAACTTGAATGCCCCTCCAGTCAGCTTATATGTAATGTGGGTGCGCCGCATCCATAATACTGTCTTCCATACTTGACTATCTGCTTCATTGAAGAGCTCAAATTTCGGCCTCTCAAAGCAAGACAGCAAGCTAGAATAAATAGTTGTCTACTGCCCGTGAAATACTTGAAGAGAAAGCTATATCGTCAAATTTAATAAGAAAAACAGTAAGCTAGAAGAAATAATTGTCCACGGCCCGTGAAAATCTTCACCTCCTGAGTGCCCCGTTGATGATTTGCCGAATTTATGCGTCGTAACCTGCTCGAGAGAAAAAATCGGACTCCAGAAGCTGCATACATATTGTCTCGATTTCAAAAAGTGTTTCATGCAAGAAGTGCATCCAGATGAAGAGATAACGATCAAATTTTCACCATCTTCAGAAGCAGTCATCGATCTTTACGAAAACGTAACTAAATTACAAAATCTGCAACCTAGCTTATTTTTCGTCGATTTGCTTAAGAGCGGAGACGAAATAAATACACCAAGCGCTTTATTATATTAGGATTATTTTATATAGAGTAGTTCAAGCCTCAGTTTCTACAACAAATGCGATATCACAGGAAGAATGCAGCGACAAAAAGAATGACGACAGCCACGCGAATCCCATGCACGAGGGTGTTCCCACACAAAAGTCCACGCGCATGGGAACAAGTCGGGAAGGAAGAGGTAGAACAGATGAAAGGAAGCTCAGCAGGAGTGAGAATTCGCAAGGACACAAAGTCGGCACGAAACACAGGCGTTCCGAAGGCCTACCTAAAGGCTAAGGTAGCCTAGAGGTAGCTACTTAGATGTAGAAAAATAAAGCTCTAAAGCTCCATGCTATCTATCATTTCGGTACAGATATCTCGCTTTTTTCGTAAACGCATCACTTTCAAGATGGGAATTATTCTGTTTTATTTTCTGCTAAAATGAATAAATGTAAAATTTTCCACGGGATTTGAATCGCATTACCATTGACATTTAACCGAATTATAACATACATTTCTCAAAATTTTGTATAGGTATACGACACTAGCAATTGTTTGTAAAACTTTAAAAGCGCTACGACTTCGTTTATTTAATACTTAAGTGTGCGATAGAGTAGTAAATTTCCGGGGGAAAACCAAGCGCAAAACACAATAAATTTGCGCAACAACCAAGCTGGCAAATTAAACGAAGCACACGTGAAAGAGATGTGACTCCATCAGTAACTTTTCATGGGAAAACAATAAGTTACCTAGCTATAGTCAGAAAGTTTGGGCCTCTGTTTCCGGGCTGAACGATAGCACAGAGGAAAGAACAAGGGACATAAAGTATGTCGATACCTAGAAATGGGGAACCCATGCATGAAGGTGTTCCCATCAGCATGGGAACAGCAAGTCGGGAAAAAGAGGAAAAACAGAATAAAGCATGAGCAAGTAGGAGTATGAAATCGGGAAGACAGTAAAGTGGGCACGAAAGACAAACAACCCGAAGGCCTAGTAACGGTAATGTAACCTAAACGAGCCCCCTGGGGTTGCCGGGCCCCATAACAAAGGATGGACGAATCTAACTAAATGGGAAAACTAAGTGAGCAATTGCGTCGCATATATAGCTATTGGATACGGTTATCCAACGCTTCTTTATATTTATAGCAGGCAGATCGAAAATGTTCATGCACGTAAATCCTACCGTAGTTACACAAGTTTTAAAGCCAATGGAAGGAAATACGTTTGGCACTGAACATTCAACCCAACTCGGCGATATATGAATAAATATCCTACTCAATGTGACAATTTTCGCTCAAACAATACGCAATCGCACATTACCCCATCATATTAACCCTCTTACAACGAAATGGAGCAATATATGGATTGAGCAAAGAGGAAACTCAACAAGCTTGTCGTAAAGACACGCAGGTATTCCCTGGCAGGTTGCTCTGCTATCAGTTAACACATCCTGCAGCGCTGGCCAATGGTCAAGGCCTCAAACTACACAGTTTGGGTACGGTGGTGCCAGCAGAACGACAGGGTGGTAGCGGTCTTACTGCTGCATTAGTAGTGAGTGAGAGACAACCATAGGTCAGTTTTTTGCAACGAAAGTTTGCCTGATATGAGGAGCTCCTTAGACACAGGACGGTTTGGACCTGGTGCGGGCCAGAGCTATGCTTTACTATGCACTAGTAGTAGCGCTCAGTGGAAGTCGTGTGGAAATTTATTTCTAAACTGTCATCTCCTTACTTCCGTCCCAGCCGCCATATGTAACGAATTTAATGATGTTTCAAGCTTATGAGTAATTTGTACGAATTTACGCTGAATCAGTGAAAGCCACAAATAAAAATGCATGATATTAATATTATATTACATGCGCTGAAATAAACTCCGATAAGTATTTTACAAGAAAGAAACAAACGAAGCAAGTTCCATAACGCAACATCCCGACAAGAAAAAAATTAGCAAACGAGAAACCAAATTCACTGTTCAATTATCGGACACCAAAGGTGTGCTTAAGAACGCAAGCAGTGGTAGCTGCCAGGGTTAAGGAGTCAGAGTCGGCCGGAGTCGAAAGACTTGAGTAAAGTCGGAGACCTGGATGCTCAAGAAGAATTTGAAGCCCGACTCGAGAAAACCATACTATAAAATACTGTATCAAGAAATTTCGAAAATGTGTTCAGAATGTTTGGTCTTGAGTTGTAAAAATAATGAAAGATATAAATCTCAAAAAAAAATATTTTGACTTGACCTACCCATGTTTTTGCCGCTGACAGTAAGAATATAGTCCAAATAGAGACTTGCCTAATGCTAACTATTCATATTTCATGAAGTAACTGTATTTCAGATCCAAGCTGGTGCAAATAATAAAGTACATTGCCAATGCCAACATTTTTTTTTAAGTTTAGAGGCGCATTTTTTGACATACAGTATTTAGCCTGCACGTATAGTTGTTCTGGGTGATATTTATACGTTAAAAATATACAAAATTTCACATTCCAAATGGTAAGAATGACGACTAATACAATAAATGAGAAGAAATAGCTACTTTCGGCAGCTTAATATGTGTGTATATTTTAGTAAAAAGCAGTTTCGCAAAATTAATGGTCATGCTAAACGCAAATGGTACCAAGAATGCGGAGTCAGAAAAAACAAGAGAACCAGGAGCCGGAGTCAGAAAAAAACAGGAGAGCCAGGAGTCGGAGTCAGACTTGATCTATCGACTCTGTCGCCCTGATGGCTGCTCGCTGCCAGCAGTCGTGTTAAATTAATGGTATTTAGAAAGACGAATAACCAGGGATGCTGAGTCGTATGGTCAAAATCCAACTTCGACTTTAAAGCCCGCTGCAGACGATTGTCTTTTGTCTTGTGTTTTCATTTCACCGCGTTTGAATCTTCCGTTTTGTCCTCGCAAACACGACTGCGTGTCTACCAAAACTTGCGATACAATGTTAACCGTCGTATTCTCTGGCTTGACGCGTGTCACTAGTGCAAGTGTCTTGTGTCTTTTCAAATTTTTAGAGAATGTCGCCTGAGAAAGCAGTGCTCTTTCTCGTTGTTTATTCACCCACAGCAACGCATTCGAACGCTGTGAAGTGAAAACACAGAACAAAAGACTATCGTCTGCAGCGGGCTTAAGGTGCAACCTCTTTTTGACAGCGACTCCGACTGTTGGCCTCCAAATATGACAAGCTACGTTTCAGCAGCCCTAAGAATAATTTCTTTATTGTTCAGGTCAGCTGTACATTCTCAGCGATGGCCTATCTGTAGATTTGTGGCCAAATGATTCGAAATTCAGTAATAACTTTGGTGCGGAGTTAACTAGACACTCAGTCGAAGTAACACAACTTTAACAGCATAAAATCTTCGTCATCAGGCAACATTTCCCTTAGTAGCTATTATTCTCATGAACAGAGAAATGTAATTTCGCTAATTTGGACGGTAAGATTCACGGCACTACTGCTACTTCCAAGAAAGACCGGGAAGGGACGTGTAAAGTACCAACGCGAAACACGGAAACATCGTATGGAGGATCACCAATAGAGTTATAGTTAGAAAGTGTAAGCCTCTGTTTCTGAGCAAGTACGTCGATAGAAACGAGGAAGCCATGGAGGAAGGTGTTCCCACACAGGATCAATGTGCATGAGGACAGCAAGTCGGGAAAGAAGAGGAAGAACAGAATAAAGAATGAGCAAGGAGGAGAAGGAAATCAGGAAGGAAGCAAAGTGGGCACGAAAGACAGACGTCCTGAAGGCCTAGCCAATGGCTAAGGTAACCTTCACGGGCTCCCTGGGGTCGCCGCGCCCCATAAGATCACCGATAGAAAGAGAAAACAAGTCGGAAAAGTAATGATGGATAATCGACACTTAACCTTCTACTGAAAGGCTGTAAAATGCCCTCGTAGGAATAACACTACTAAAGTGGTTATATATATGCTACACGGAAACTCCTGTAGTACAGCACACTAATCTTGCCCGCAAATAAAATCACCACCGGTATAGTTTACGAAAGACGAAGCCTATCAGCAAGCTGTTGCTTCCGATAGCTACGGACTACCAAAAGTATTGCAGAAATTAATATTACTACATGCTTTCAGAGACGAGAACTAGTAGGAAATGGAACTGTTGGCAAGAGGCGTAACTGTTTTGCTGCTGTTGGTGGCCCCAGCGATAGGTCAGATCAACTTCCCTGGCGAGGCGACGAACAACTGTGACCTCGTGCCGACGCAATGTCAGTGTCAGCAGCAGTACGTCACCTGCTCCTGCTCTACACAGGTCAGTTCCGCTTTCGTGACTGCGCCCAGCGCACGTGGGTGCGTCATAGGGCATGAGTATTGGCAGGGATTTCCCAAGAGGAAGTCTCCGACAAGAAGTACATCGTTTGTTTTGTCGTTCACAGAGATCGTTTTTTGCGCATCTATATCATTAATACTCCACGTGCGAGAGGCAAGTAATGATACGTGGACAATGGTATCGTTTCAGAAATGCGGCTTAGCTAACAGTACATATATATATATATTAGAAAAGTTCGGTAGCAGCCGCTCTCTTATACAAGTTTGGTTAAAAACAATGCCGAATTGTAGGTTTACTATATCTTTATTAAGTTTCTCCAACTGTCTTAGCTTAA
>LQNS02000303.1:8571149-8582208 GCA_001587735.2 Parhyale hawaiensis
AAAAATTGTAGGCGCGAAAGCGTAATGATGTCTCCTCGTGTGCCCAGAGTCTTTTGCCTTGGACGAGCTGGAACACTTCTAAGTGTGAGTCGAGGAGCGTGCAGCGGTCTGCGAAGGCGGGCCACCATGGGGTGGCAGGCAAGTGAGGGGCGACGAAGACGCCGGAGCCGAGGAAAGTTTGGAGTTTCGTTAGTGCTGAAGGAGGCTAGACAGGTCCCATCAATCCCCTCAACATGATGAGTAGCCACCAGCAGCTAGTACTAACCTTCTACAAAAGCGTAAGACGTGCCAGTGTCGGAGCACTGGAGAGGGTCTGAACGCTGTGAAGTTCACCGAGGAACTGACCAGCCTGAGCTCCGGCACTGCCTTATATAGGCTGCCTCTCCGTATTCGGAGAGAGTTTTCGGAGAGGTTTACGGAGAGCTCTCCGGAGACCTCTGACTCCTTAAATTCCTCAAATTTTTCTCCAATTCCTGCAGGTTTTGAACCCTGCTCTGACCTTACACCGAGGTTATCCTAATAGAACGTTTCTCGGTCACTGAACAGCTACATAAAAGACCTTTAGTGATCGAGGCAAAAGATAGCTTTTTGAGTAGAAAAACAGTGCACCGGGAACAGGGAAATCATATAGGAAGAATGGGACATAAGCTGTAAACAGATAACTAGATATTACACTCTTAGTGTTACCACCACTGCAACGGCCAGTCCAGCATGGGCCGACCTCTTCGACACACACTACAGCACCCAACAGAACATCGCAATGCGTATTATCAAAATTATCAAAGGCTGCGCACGAACATACTCAATAGAACACCTACACTATGAAACATAAATAGTGATGAGAAGAGACCACATAGATGTGAGGAGTACCTATACAGTTTATCAGTGCAGACTGAGGACACGATCAAAACAGACCACACCATCTTACAAACAGGCCATCTGCACTACGGTGTAGAAAACGTACGCGGGTAAAACACTACAGTCACACATATCTAGAAATCTACTCCGTAACTCGTAAATTGACTAATGTTACCTTAAACAAACATATTCATGGGATGCCCCTCAAGAGTAACATAAACGACGACAGATGCGGTCTTTCTGGCAAGACGGCGGCGGTCAGCCCTCCACCGTACTGTCTCCTATGAGGCTTCATGAGACAGCAGGGGAGGCCGACAAACACTACTCGCATGCGCATTACAACATTTGATGCCACCCTTTGACACTATACGCTTCAAACAAACCTATGGAATTGCCGGGTGTCTGCATTTGCCTACTGAAGAGAAGCGGTTCCGTTCGGCCAGACAGGCCAAGTTAAACCAACAACAGTGAGTAGATGTCGTAACATGAAGGACGCACAGAGACAAAAATGCAGCTGTGCCGAAGACCTAATTCAGCGATAAATTACACAGCTATAGCGCCTCCCTGAGAGGGCGTGACTTCGGCAAGATATAGGATGGGCCTACCTGATTATTGAATCCAATGACTCAAGAGAGGCTCTGACCTAACTTTTCATGCCTTGTTCAACCGCTCTATAGACTCATCCAAAACTTTGTTATGCTGCTAGCCGACAGACAAACTCCAGCAAAAACTTAACCTCTTTGGCGGAAGTAATCAAGTACTAATTACGAAGCACATCAAAGACCACAAAAGTATGGAGACTACAGCAGCTGAAACGCATAAAAGTAAAGTTCAAGCTCCACAAGGGTAGTAGCTACTTAACTATTATGCTATGTGGCTTGAATGAAGCTAGAGACAACTTCATATATGGGAGCGAAACGCCTTGCATAAATCAAATTAACAGCAATGCACCTGTAACGAAGCAAACAATGCCACACCAGCTTACCACGAGCAGGTCTTCGGGTTGTGCAAGGCTGCTCTGAGGGTCGAAGTCCAGGGTCATCCACTGAACAGTTGCAGGGAAGCTCACCCTACGAGAGAATAAAAAATTAGAGATATTACCTACAATCGGTGACGATACCCTACAACTCAGAACAGAAACACGGCCTCTTGATGATGGCTCAGAACTTCAGAGAGGCCAGTCTACGTTTTCATTTTATTATTTACCACATCCCAATACGAAATTCCTTCCTTTTGCTTGAGTAAGTTATAGCCTACCTACAAATTACGCAAACTTAGCCACATGAGAGCCACAGCGTCATTCAAGCGTAGCTTCCAGTGTCTACCAACATACTAACTGTTCTGCGAGAGTACATGACAATGACTTATTCTATGCTTTAATGGAAAGGGGAGCACTGGTTTAAAATCCTTCCGTAGTATTTTTTTGATAGCAACCACACCACTTGCCACGAAAGCAAGAGCATTATCACCTGTAGCAGACAACGGTAGCTGGCTTGTACGGATGGTCGCTCTCTACGGACGCGTAATGAGTGCTGGTGGTGCTGTGGCAGCCCTGTAGGGTCTCGGCGAGTTCGGAGCTCTGCTGTGTCGCCAGGCTGAGGTTGTTCAGGGCCGCCACGTGAGGGACGAGTTCCTGACACAGCCCCAACACTGACACCGCGCTCTGCAGGGGAGAAGGAATACGAAAAAGTGCTGAACAAACACGACTTTACAGATATTGAACTGTGATCAGATAATTGTAGAAATTGCATGATTATGAAGATGATATACCACGACCGTAAACCATATAATATGCAGCAAGCAGCTGCTGGGCTTCCAGGTACAGCAAATCAAGCAATAAAATACGTTAGATGGGCTTAACATAAAAACAATGAGATTACTCGAATAATTACCCCAAGAAATGTCGAATTGTACGTCGCAAGAGCTCATTTCAAATAGATTTTGGACAAAGTCATTTATACAGCAGGATAAAGCGTTACAGCACGGCTGACAGTTTTGCCTACAAAATATATGTATATTTGCTATATGTATAAGGGCCACAGGTGCTGAGCATGTCATCTTTTGCCAGAAATACTAGCGGCAGCGTACATGCATCACTCACCCTTGGATCGGACAACGCCACGGGGGCCACATGCGACAGCAGAAGGGGCAGCAAGATGGTGATGATGGGCGAGGACGCCAATACTCTGATGGCAGAATCGTCCCCCACACCAAGACCCATGATGCACAGCTCGGCCGCCGCACGCACCACGCTGCCCACCACCGACAGCACGGCTGACCGGGCCTGCTGAGCACCTACTGCACGCGTCACCTCAGTCGTGTTGCACTCAGGACTGGTGCTGCTGGGGATACATACGGTGCCATACGTCAACCACGGAGTACCTCACGCAAAAATCGCGGATATGCTAAGTAAGAAAATTAGCGAGCTGACAAGTGTCTATAGCAATAGTCCCAGATAAAAGTAGAGTCGCCTTGACGGCACACGCTCAATAACTAATCCCACATGCACGGGTTTGGGCTGCATACATATAGATATATATTTCCCAGCCAGTATTCGAGGCTTGTACTGCTGCAGTCGACCAATGGTCGTCTGAGCCATGGCTTAGCTTATGTAAGTTCACGCCCATCCCTAAAGTCAGTGACCCTGCATTGCATGCAGACTTTCCTTCTTGCCTTGGGACAAAACGTCCTCCTTCGTGCAAGCGAGTGAAGTCATATTTCTAGCCACTAGAGGCAAAACATAATTAACAAATCTAGCACAAAGCTTTGCAGCAATCCTGGATAAGTGAAATATGAAAACATAGATGTATTTCTGGTAAAAGTCAAGCAGCCACCAGATATATGGAATAAGTACACCGTGATGCACCAATTATGAACATTTCAGGTTTAACCGACGGAGTCGCGGCTCAGGCGTTCAACAGTGAAATTTTATGTTTAATTCTTTCCTTATAATAGACACTGCTCTTTATTACAACGTTGAGTGACGATGTTAGGAGGATCACCACCGAGTGTAATCTTCAACTTCCGACAAAAACAAACTTGTGGTGCCCAACAAAAACATTGTGTAGACTATCATATCATACGTTGCTTCTAACTACCAATAGTTATAGCTATTACAATGGTATTGCAAGAGAGAAAAAGCAAGGGACTAGTATCACTATTATTAGATTACACGATTAATCACACACATACACAAGATCAGTGATTCAGGGGTCAAGGGACTAGATGTAAAGAGAAACTGGTACCTAACCTACACATGGAACATCAGCGCAAATCTGAACAGTATTTCGAGGGATAAAAAGAGGGAAAAGAGAATGACTACACAAAACGGAATAAGACGAAAACAAAAGGAGCACGGAAAAAAGATGCCCCAAAGGCTAGATACGGCACTCAAAGAGGTCTCCCAGGGAGCTCAATTCTCTCCATAACATTGAACGGGCGTCATAGCATCGCCCCGCGGAAAGACATACCTGTAGTAGAGCAGCTGGGGTATCTGCCCCCGCTTGTGTGTGGTGCCGTTGACGGAGAGGCTGCAGGCTGAGAAGGTGAACACCGTGCCGTCAGGGCCCTTCAGATTGATGTGACCTCCGTCACCGTTAATGGTCCGGCCTCCTCGGTTGACCAGCCTCAGGGCATACTTCACATTTTCCTGAAGAGACAAAAGTTCCCACATTATTTGAAAAACATGACACGTGCAGGTTCTGCAGAGTATTCAAGTAAAAAAAAAACATAAGATATTAGATACATCTTTTACATCACGAAATTATATAGCTACTTACTAACGCACGTTAATCGCTGTGAAGCAAAGGGTATCAGTGATAAGGGACACACAAACGTCAAGCTAAACTAGGAACCGTCACAAGGAACAATCCAGGGCATTTAAACATCAAACTTGCGAAAAACAACGACTAACAGCAAAGAAGACGGCGAGTAAAAGTACAACAATGTCTACAGTAAGAGTAATTGTAATTTGAAGTCCATGAGGACACACCTCATACGACGCTAAAGTAACAAGGAGAAACATACCGACATGAACAGACAGCCAACATACCTTGATGAGCACAGGCTTGTCAAACTTGATGGGGACCATGTCGTTGACGACATCGTCGGGACCATAGCTGCCCCGCACCGCCTCCAGCGTACCCCACCGTTCGCAGTTGCCACCACCTAAAATAAAATAACCTACAAGCCTAATGAAATAAGATCGAGAAGCGAACGAATACCATAACCGTTTCATAGTCAAATTCAAATACCTAACTGCCATTCCCAATTTGAAATAATTGAAAGTTACATGTGAGCAATGGAGGTCTGATGTCGAATATGCAGAGTGC
This sequence comes from Parhyale hawaiensis, assembly GCA_001587735.2. Classification (NCBI taxonomy): domain Eukaryota; kingdom Metazoa; phylum Arthropoda; class Malacostraca; order Amphipoda; family Hyalidae; genus Parhyale; species Parhyale hawaiensis. Next base: position 8,576,339 of record LQNS02000303.1, read on the forward strand.
AATATAAAAACCTATCACCTGTCAGTAGATAATGTATATTTCCTGAAATTTCCTATCCAAATGAATGTGTAACAGAATTTAAGCAACATACAGAAGGGGTAAAGGTAAACTCGGCTCAGCTAGTTCTTGCTCTTATTTTGAATAGGTAGGTAGCTTACAAAATGATGTTTCCCCGTGATAATTCCGTACTTACCCTAGAACGGGTTGTTTTCTCCACAACAGTACGCTCTGTGAGACACACGAAACAGCATGTCTTTAGGGGGATAAATACAAGAACTAGCTGGGCCGGAGGCGAATTTTTTTCCTGAACCTCTCAGCAAGTATACACTCTCAGGCAGCCAATAGCGTGGCAGGTCACCATTTGCTAAGTCTATCATACAATTTGCTTATTTACGAGTTTTTTACTGTTAGGCCTACGTCAGATTATGCAACAAGTTAATAAAAACGTCATAACGAGGAAATAAATACAAGTGAACAGGAATCTTTTTATGAAACGTCCAAAACCAAGAAATTATAACCAAAACAGTTCAATAAATGCTAAAAAAAGTGTTCAGTAGTGGTAAACATAAGTTAATTTTGAACATGGCAACCACAATTTTTCATGATTTTTATAAGGCGATTATCAACAGACACTGTCAGGTTTGATATTTCAGATGGTGGCATAGAATCTGCTGCCGTTTTTACTGCATTCCACAGGCTTACTTAGCTCGAAAACTGCAGACCACCTTCATAGACCTTCCTCTTGATCAGTGGCCAGAGGTTCTCAATTGGATTTAATTCGGGGCTATTCGCTAGCCAGGTCATAATCCTTTTTGATTTAAATCCTCCATCCGCAAGCCAGTTAGCAGTGTACCGTGCTCGGTGTGAGGGAGCGTTATCATGCTGAAATACCAATTTTGATCTGCGTGCGATAGTCTGCTCATCAAGCCATGGAATCAAATTGGCTTTCAAGAAACTGGCAGTACCTTTCTGCATTCAGTTTAACTCCTTCTGCCACTTCAAATGGACCAATAAGGGTGTCACCTACAATCCCGGCCCAAAACGTTACACCTCCACCACCTTGTTGAAGCCTAAGCCGTGTATGTTTAGGTCGTTCATGGAGGACCCATCCAGACGCCACTCCATCGGGACCATCAAGAGAGGCTCTGAATTTGTCAGTAAATATGACATTGGAGAAATCAATTTTCATGTTCTCTTCAGCCCATTTGACCCTATTTTCTTTATGAGTTTTTGTTAGAAGTGGTTGTTTAATTGCCTTTTTCACTTTCCCTAGCTTCTGCAGAATTTCGCATCTTGTCTTTCTGCTTAGTATGGGGGCTCCAGGGTCTTCAAATACCATCGCCTTACTTGTAGAAAGTTGTTTTCTAGCCATAGAAACCTTCAAATGTCGCATATTTCGAGCAGTCAATTTCCTCGTAGAGGCCCTATCCGGAGTTTTCCCGTTGATCTTCCCTTCAATTCCATACGCCTTAATGGTTCGGTGATCGCGCTGTAATTCCTTGGAAATTTCGAGTGTTGTCTTACCAGAAGCCAATAACGAGGTCGCTTTGATTTTTTCTTCACTGATTAGACAGTTTTCTTGCCCCTGTTGACTAGAGAGTGATGTTGCATAATCTTGAGTAACAGCAGAACCCCGTGCGATAAGCAAATGTTGCCAAAACGTGGGAATAGGTTCCGTTCTATTTTTCTCCAATTGTTTTTATAGTTACAACAAACCTGTGCACCAACTTACTATTAACTATTTAAATGTTTGACACTTATCTAGAAAAATAAGTAAAAAAAATTATATTTGCATAATCAGAGGTAACATACTGTAGTATGCCAAGAGAAACGGGGAACCCATGCACGAAGGTGTTCACAACTTCACATTCAATATCAACGCGCATGGGAGCAGCAAGTTGGGTAAGAAAAGGAAGAACAGAATCAAGCATGAGCAAATAGGAGTATGAAATCGGGAAGGAACCAAAGTGGGCACGAAAGAGAGACTCCCAACTGAACTAATAGAACGAGGCCTAGTCTAACATAGCTTAAAATAAACCTATCCATTGAATGTACTGTACAAGTAATTCAGTTCAATTATTGGTTAAGCAATGCGCGCGATGCTTGGTGACATTTACTCCGTGTAACATGTACATAAAATTAACAGAAACTCAATATAAACTGCCAACACACGAGAAATTTTCGCATGCTGCTCACATCTAAACGAAGTTCAAGTACATCACACCGTAATTGATGCCAATTAATCATGAGAATAAACTTCACGGCACGTAAATTGTGAATTTACATACTTTTATCAAGATATGCTTCTGAGTGCAACAATATCACAAACCATCACCCTTCGCCCCTCCCACTGTGGCCTGTGACCTGCCACGCCATTGGCTGCCTGAGACTATGCTTGCTGAAAAGCAGGAAAAAATATTCGCGGGCCGGAGGGTACCGACTCATGATGAAAGTGCATTAAAAGTGAAAAAAAGGCATTGTAACCATACCGTCAAGGTCAGCAAGGGCGCCACACTCAGGATCTGAGGAGCCTGTTTCGTCCATGAGCTCCAGTTCGTACTCGTACATGCCCGAGCCAGCGAAGAGGCACACTCCAGCAATTAAAATACCTGCACAACCATTACAATTTTTATAAGCATAAAGTAATCACCAATCTCAATACGTTTCAGTAGAAGGCAAAGAAAGGCTTCTCATAAATGCCAGTTTACACTGGACTTAACACACTGCTGCAGTTGAAACGTGCGTGCTGCATCTACACCGGTAGGCTGTAGCTCTAACTTCTCGCCTATTTAGCCTTTAACGTTTACATTTAACATCAATTTTCATAGGACTGGCATTATTTGGAAGTGGGCTCGCAGATCCACCTACCTTAAGAAGGATTAAAGAAGTTTCGTGAAGGACGGTGAGCTCCGACAACCACGATCGGATACACCGCGAAATCAGAAAGAGTGATACGGAGTAAATTCTGTATAAGCTCCAAATTCTCAATGAAATAAACGTGGTAGCTAGCTTCTTTGCATTTTATAAAGGAAGCGAAAGGAAGGATTTTGAAAACAATACAAACAGTCCTGTTTAAGCTCTGCATAAACTATTGACCGTCATTTCAACCAAACAGAATCCTTTATCTACTTTATGAAGCTCACAGCCCCTATGAGCATTCGTGCTCTTCGTACGCGGAGGAATAGTACGCAACTCGCAACTAATACGGAGCACGGAATTTTCTTGGCATATTTTTCGTTGTACCACTACATAATTGCCCAGTGTAACTGGGCCTCAACACTCAAGTAGGGAAATGGGGGAGGAAAGAAATTGGTTCAAAACAACACATTCGTCTACTGAGCAATATTCTCGCCACAAGCCTCAGGGCCTTTTCGTTCGAGCACAACCCTTGCACACTGCCCTCGTCAGCTACAGAGAACACAATCCTTAGTGAGATAACCTAAGAACATTATTATACAAAGCTTAACCATCGTGATTGTAGCTCAGACGTTCCAACAGTGATATTAATTTTCACGTTTTATTGTTTGTGATGGAAATAAAAATTTGCAGACGAGAAAACGATCTGAAAATACTGAAATACGAGTTCCCCCCCCCCCTCAAACGTAAGACCATGTGCTCTACTCATTTTCACGCCCCACATTCCGACAAATTTACTGCTCGATCTCCAAATCTACCGTTACTCTTCCAAGAATTTCAAATGTCCGATACGGCGCAAAGAGGTAAATGACGAGTGCGTAGCAGGCTGGGTGTCCTACTCACCAGGCCGGTCGACAGAGAAGCAGAGAGCATCAGGCGAACCGTTGCCTGTGCTCCAACTGCGGCAGTGAGACACCACGCGGCTGAAGCGCGTAGGTGTGGCGTGTAGTATTCTGCCAGCGCTGCAGCAACCATCCACCTGACCACATACAGCGAGACGCAATGTATTAAGACGTCTGGCAGCAATAAGAAAAAGGGTGCAGCAGAACGTACCTAACTAAGGTGGCACACATTTCTGTTGCACCAAAAACTTGTATCTAATAGTTACGTGGTTATTGAAGTAAGAGACTAATAAATATCAACAATTAACTTTCACACGAAAGAGAAATAATTTAGCAAGTTGGGGAGACGCGGTTTGTGTGGAGGATACACTGTAGGTAACACCGAAAGTTCAAATAATAAATGCTAACAGCAAGAAAATATGTCAGAGTGATAAGACTTTTAAAAGATTCAAAATAATTAACGAGTATTTTCTTATCAAGCATTATTGTGATACGCAGAGGGCTAAAGCTATAGCTAGGTACCGTCGGCATTAAATATTTATTTTCGTAGAGCTGACATTGAATAAAATGTCCCACATGAGAAAAACGAGGCAGTAGAGGGTTAATCGTCCAGTAGCTATAGTAGGAGCTTATCATAAATGACGTAAATTTAATAATCATATTACCAGTTTTACCACAGCACCTACGTCACAAGTAAATGAGTAAACAGGCAGAAACTTAGCAAGTGCTCAGTTAGAACTCTTTAAAAGCATAGAATTCATCAAGCAGTAGAGAGACAGAAACTGCAGTTCGAGAAGACTAGAATGGCACCACGTACCTCTGTGTGGGCTGTCTCTTCCGCCAGCTCAGCTACAGCAGCGGCTATCAGCAGGCACGTGTTGTGTACAAGCGACGGCAGAGGAGGGGACCGGTCCCCTCTGAGGGCCCCTCTCACACCTCCACACACGACGCCCAACAAACGTTCCAGCACTTCACGGAACGTCCACACGCAGCCAAACCCGCCGCCTGACATCTAAGACGGGCACGTCGAAATTACTGAAACGACTTTGGCGTAGCTGGTGCTTTGCGACAGGTGTTAGTGCATGGGCGGGCAACGCGAATCAGAAACATGGTCGAAAATTACCTAACTTTTTGTGGCTCAATGTTAATATATTTAACACTATCAAGCGATTGAAACACAGAATTCAGTGTACAGTGCACTGCAAGTAATCATGGGACAGGTTACAAGAATCAACGCATGTGATTCCATTTTTTTTTTCATTACATATTCCAAAAACAAACATTATCATTTTTCATTAGAATAAAAAAAAAAATACTGGAGAAATTCCCAGACCACAACACGGATGGCTCCCATACCTGAGTTTTGTAGGTCATGTGTTCCACCAAGAGAGGATACTTGAGGTCACCAGGCTGCAGGGTGGAGAGGGCAGCATTGTCAGCAGGAGAGGGTCGAGTGTAGCTGCTGTCGGCCTCCTGTTCGCTCAGGATAGGGAAGGTGGCGCGGAGCTTCACGGCGGGAGACGTGAGAGCGGCCAAGACAGCGCTCAGTAGCCGGTCGTTCTCAGCACTATCATCGCTTGACTGGAAGACAGAGACCATGAAATGAACCAACTGCCCACAAGTAGGTAGCGCAATTTGGAAAGACAAACTGAGCGGTTGGCAGTAAATTCTTTCTTGAAGTTGCGTGCCGTTCTTTCTAAAAAATAAATACAGTTACTTCCTAACAGTCTCTATTGGATTATCTTTCAAAAGAAGACCGGGCAACTGCCTCCCATATTAAATTAAACGCCATCTACAGTATTATAATATTTTTTTACAACAATGATATTACCTTTTCGCGCAGTTCATCTCCCAAGAATTTTTATCTCGGCTTTTGTACAGGAAGGCTTCCAGTTGAGAGCAACTCACGTGAGTTCTGTGATTATGGACATTGGCCAGAGACCTTCCACTAGCAGAAGAACAATCTATAATATTAATAGCGTTGTTCCTTCGTTCGTTCCTTCCTTCGTGTGTTACGCCTGAATTCACTGTTCAGCTCGCATTTGGCCTTACATGCGAAATCCGGTATCTGTGCTACAGCTAACGCGAGAGGCAAATATATTGGCGATTTTC
>LQNS02000303.1:8673160-8690013 GCA_001587735.2 Parhyale hawaiensis
GTCTTGCATCTCATCTTTTTATTTTTCTTTAATCTTAATGTATTCATACTTCGAAGTTAGAACTACAGATCAAACGTGAATGCTGTCAATTGCCACTATTGTATTTGGCGCTACGTTATTAAATTTACGTCAGTAGATGTTTCAAATCCTTGTCTTCTTCTAAGCTCTGATAACTGGTATCATGAGAAAGGTTGGTTTTCTCTTTAGCTTACTGGCAATATAGCTACATCTAAAGATACTTTCATAGCGATTTAAAAGTACACAGTAACTATAATATTCTGCCTAGGGTTGAAAAGTAGAGCTGAAGGTTTTTAGGCTAACTTCGTGTCGGATAGCTAACGGCTGACTGGTTTCAGGAGTCGAGAGTTAGCATAAAATCTCCAACTCCTGAAATGTAGTATAGGAATATCTTTTGTTTAATTTTTTTCGATAGTCTGAATTAAAAACGGTCAAATTAAAGCGAGTGGTTATTGCCAATAAAGCCATATAATTCTCTTAGTTTGTTCCTTGTATTTATTTTTGGTAGTTAATGGTTTACCTGAAATGACGGTCTAACTAAATTCGTACTCATTATGTTTAAGATCCGGAGTTCAAAGAATGGTCGAAGTGGGACCTCATACCTTCCGACTCCTCAACCTGAACATCTGTTTGCAGATTCCTTATTCCAATTACTGCTACGGCTTTCGACGTCAAGTGGCAGCAGCGGTGGAGGGGAACTGCTCAACTGGCCCTCTGCCTCCCCCCTCACCGGTGTGGCCTGCGCTTGTCTGCTGGCTCTGGTCGTGGCCAGGGGCGACTCTGCTATGTACCTGCGCGCTGTCACTGATATACTCATCACCTCCCGGCACCTCGCTGTCCAGACCATACAGGTACTGAACAGCAGAGCCTTTAGGCGTATTTTGATATCCTTTCACCTCTTTGGCTCACTATTTTCCCGGTCATACGAATGGGTGCTGTTGAACAACGTGTTCTGTTGTACCTATATCGATCTATATTATACTAAAACTCCGTGAACCTTGCTTGTTTATTTACTTGTGTCACTTTTATTTGCTTGCGTCTTGTTTGACACAGTTTCTTCGCTTTTAGGCGGGAAGAAATTTGAGGGACTGGGGTACAGCCGCATTCTTTCCATGGCTTATGATACGGACGTGAACCAGCCCCTCGGCTGCAAGAACGGGCACGATCATTTAAAAGTTTCTGCGGAAAATACAACTGGAATACGTAACATATAAATTGAATTTGCTTACAGACTGTGTTGAATATTCGTTAGAGAAGCAAAGAAGCTGTTGATGGCGACCAGTACGGGCAGAAGTGGACGGCTGAATAGCTTGTGGTCTATTACCAGCTGAATAACACCTGTTTTTCCGGAAGCATTAGACAATCGTGATGACGACCCAACGGGTCATGGGCCGTCTAGTATTATACTAAAACTGTGTGAACCTTGTTTACTTGGGTGCATGTGTCTTGTTTGATACAGCTTCTTCGCTTTTACACGGGAAGAAATTCGAGGGGCTAGGGCACAGCCGCATTTTTTCCCTGGGTTAGCTCCTTAATTCGATTCCATCTGTAATATAGAAGTTAAACTGAACGGACATGATAAATTAATCTGTTCCATGGGCAATACAACCGAAATACATAACATATAAATTGCTTTGCCTACAGCCTGGGAGTTAAATAATCGTTAGGGGAGCAAACTATGGGTTGATAGTGAACCGTACGGGCAGTTCCTGGACGGACAGGAGATTACTGCCGAATAGCGGGTGGTATATGCTCAGCTAAATAACATCTGCTTTTTTGCGAAAGCAAAGACGATTGTGATGGCGACCCAACGGGTCACGGGCCGTCTGGTACTTCGTCAGATTCCTGCACTATGTTGTCCAGAAAATATGTATATAGAGGTGTTTCTGACCAATGTGTCTTGACTTCTACTGATAAGTTCATTTCCTACCTAACGTAGATTGTTTTGCATTGCTGTGACTTTTGACTCCAATGTGGTGTCTATGATGGGAGACTGGGTTGACTAACTTCAACTCTGACAAAAGACGAGTGTTTCTGTACCTACGTGAGCTCTAAAATTGCCTGCTTATCGGTTTGTATAATTTTGGTATGAAGTATCCCATTTTATTTGCAGGTTCCGCTTATACTGACGTACCTACAGCGTAGTGTTCACGCCCTCTTGCTAGGGAGGGTCAGCAGGCCAGACTGGTTCACTGTGGGCGTCCCAAACAAGGCGTGCATAGATACCTTCCCTGTCAGGATGATGACTGGTGAGCTACTACCGCGCTTTTATCGAAGTTCGTAATGAAATTATCTAATTCTTATTCCCTAACATCTTATAGGTAGTGGGACAATGCCACAGTAGCGATCGATGTTTCTTATTGCTCTTTCACTTTGTTCTATCGTAGCCTGTGTATTTTGTATCAGTACCAATTACATACAGCGGTAAACAGTCGCTATGATGAAGCTAATCAATGTCATTTTCTGTTGGCGTTGCGAGCAGCGAAAAAATTTTTTGTAGCAGTTATGTTTTTGGAATAAGCTAATTTCTGGACGGAGTTTGCGGCCCCTTCAGGAATATTGTACTTCTGTCGCCATCTGTTCTTAAATTGTCTAGTACTTTAGTGATATTCTATGACCTTAACCTATTACTTTTTGTGTAGCTTTTCTGTGGGCTTAGATGACCTCCCTATGGTGGAAGCTTGCTAGTATTTTTACTCATGAATCAACTATTTTGTACTTCGCTCGTTTTTATTGGAGACGTATATTACTGGTGGAAGCAGCTAGATGTGCCTAAATTGTCTAATCAAATATAACTTTTGCAGATGGAGGCAGCGGTGAATATTTCACTACTATGACGTGCGATGGCCATTACCTGTACCTGCACAGCACCCATGGCATGTTCAAAGTCGGCACGGGCTTTGGCGGCACTCGCAAAGGTCACGTCTACCTGCACAGACCGGACTGCTTCCCTAGGCAAACGGGGTGGCTCGGGTATGCAAATGTAAGTTGCTCTTTCGTTTATTTCTGTGCTCAGTGTTGAAGTGTTACCTACCTCACCTCCATCACTTTGAGAGAAATCTCAATCGTTTCACAAAATTTCACGTATCAGCAAGTACCATGTAGCCATGTTTTTTTTTTTTTGGATGATGTCTAAAAAGCCACTAACTTGTCTGAAGCGCTAATATTGTCAGCTTTGTGCCGCTACTATTTGTATACACAAAATTCACCGCTCATTTCTTTACTACGGCTTCAGTGGTAGAGTATTAGTGAAGTAAAAGCGATTACCAGCCTAGTGCTAAAAGGTCCGGAAAATGGGCAGGGCGACGTGTACTACCGGCCTGAGGGCAGCGGCCGAGAGCTGATGATGCTGGACAGAGAAACGCTCAAGATCTCGGAAGTGCACCAGACGAGCGGTGTCGGCTGGACCAGAGGGGCCCCCTTCAGTGACGGCCAGTACATCGGCTATATCCTGCCNGCAGCGGCCGAGAGCTGATGATGCTGGACAGAGAAACGCTCAAGATCTCGGAAGTGCACCAGACGAGCGGTGTCGGCTGGACCAGAGGGGCCCCCTTCAGTGACGGCCAGTACATCGGCTATATCCTGCCGGACAGAGACGTGAGTCCATGCTCATTGTGTTCCAACCAGTTCTAGGTCCTTCTTCTTTACGCCAACTATTTCACTAGTTGTTGAGTGACTAGTAGTTACACAAATTCTCAATGTTAGAAGATTCTCCAGTTATTGTTAGTATTTTTTTAAAGTTTATTCTGATGATAAGGTGGGACAAAAGTCGTATTCATATGTACAGTAGGGAACCATTAGCACGAACTTCTTCAAGCGTGAAGAAAATCTTTTCTAACTAATTTTAATAAGTACGGTAGGTGTTCTGCTGATATGAATTGCCTCTTTCAAATAAGCAGGTCTAATAATTGCTCCACAGGAACTTGAATCATTCATTATTTGACAGGAAATTGCTCAAGTACGTGTGAGTTATGTATATAAGTGAATTAGTTAATGATCTCTGTCGGGTTTTCACTGTTATGTACGTCAACGAATTGGGTGTGTGCTCAGTCGACTGAGCAAGTTGAGATAATCCAAATGTTCCTTTTGCAGGACGGCTTTGTGGTCCGTTCCTACAATCCCGTGGTGAAGCCCATACCTCTTGTGTCCGAGTTGAATCTCAGCCTCGCCGTCAGATGTGTTCAGGTAAGTCCTCGTGTCCTCCAATGCCCAACAGGTCCTGATTCGAAATGTACTATTTGGATTGCTGGAGGTACGGTAGGACTATATGCGAGCCTTTTGGCATATTGGTGACTGAGCTCTGGTTACAAATTGTATTATAACCTTTGTTACAAGCCCCCTGGCCAGGCTAGTTATCATGAAACGATGCGTCTCCATCACACTGTAAAGGAGTAATGTGGTAAATTCTCTGTACGAATGCAGCGAACAGTTCTTGCCCTCTGGTCGATTACCTGCGCCCTTGTGTGTGAACGAGCTGCTCAATGTCATTCGTGTCTGCAGGTGTAGGCTGAGTGTATCCGTGTCATTTGATTGTGCGTGGCCACCAATATTTGTGACTAGGCTTAACCACTGGGTTGAACTTTGGCTACTTTGTTTGTACTTGTAAGTGTATTTTGTGAACCCATTGTGTTCTTAATGAAAGTTATTATTATATATAAGCAAGTTTTAATCATTTTATGAATTACGGTGGCATAACTCTTTCAAAGTTGCCATGCTTGAGGGATCAAATAAACCAAGTTCGAGTTCGACTCCTGGTTGCTGCCAGTATCTGACTCCGACTCCTTTGACTCAGAAAAATGTCTAAGTTGTACTGACTCACACTGTAGTTATTTCTTTAAGTTTTTACGCATTAGCATATCTGACACCTGGGACAAGTGAGTGCCCAACTCCGATTCTTCCCTCCCCCATGGGGCATAGGATGGGCCATAGACCTTAGGATTAAAGTTTAGATTCGGCCATCCTAGGTTTTGGAGAGCAGCGCCCCCAGTGGGACCCTGTAGGCTACCTTAAGTGTTAGTTAGGCCTTCGGGACTTCTGTCTTTCGTGCCCATTTTTGCTTCTTTGCGATTTCATACCTACTTCTTCTGGTATCACTCTCGTCTGTTCTTTCTCAACTTATTGTTCCCATGCGCGTTGGTCCTTTGTGTCTCCGTGATTAACGACGTTCTATATGTCCCTTCCTTTTTCTCTCTTAGAAAAAATTTAGCACTTATTTAGCGAGGCTTAAAGTATCTGATACTACTACTTCTACTCCAACTCTTTGCAAACATTATACCCCTAGAAAATGCGCGACTGTGCAACCCAAGTAGTTACTCGAGCTATGAAGCCCTTATTGGTACAGTCATTCGCCAGTCTAGCTAAAGCTTGGCTTAAATATAATCTTTTGTACCGGTAGCTCACCCACCTTATGTTAGCTATGCTTATTCACTCTCCAGGAGAAACCCATTTACTAACTTAGCTAGCTTTGCCTTTGGGACGCCTGACTTCCGTGGCCACTTTGCTGCCTTCCGTTTCCATGCTCTTGCTGTTGAGTCATTGTTCTGTTCTTTTTCCTTCTCGACTGCAGAAACACACTCGTAGAAAGGGTCCACGATTTTATTGACTCACTACGTGTCCCTTGATTTGTTAGTCATGATCGCCATTGTGTGAAACTGGAGGCTTTATTTGAACAGTAGGATATTGAATCTTATAGCCACATTAATACTACTTTTCTAAGGCGGTACCATATCACAGAGAAAGAAGGGACATATAGTATGACGATAGACACATGAGATGGGAAGGATGCAATGGCAAAGTGGGCACGAGAGACGCGTCCCAGTGGCCTAGCTAATGGCTAAGGTCACCTACAGGGTCCTCCTGGGGCGCTGCTCCCCATAACATAGGATGGCCATAACAATATCGTGGATCTAGTTAAAAATAAGCACCCCAGTATGACCTTGAATGAATAATACAAACAAATTAGGTCTATTTAGGTCTAACCTAACCGAACCTAACTTCAAGGTTAGGTTAGACCTAAATAGACCTAATTTGTTTGTAATATTCATTCAATTAACCCTGTTAAGAATACGCACCCGAGTAACGTCTGGGGTGCGTATTCTTAACAAGATCCAATATCGTTAGTGGCCCATTATAATTTCTATTATTTTTTATTTTTTGTTATCCTTTTAATTGCTTCATTGCATCAAAGTACTCTCGTATTTTCCCGGTCAAGTCCTACCTATGGGACTGCCATAGGAACGTAATGTTACTGGTTTTAATACCTAGAGATTCGGCAGTAGTGACCCGATCTGTCTGCTCGGCCTTAAACTGGACGATGTGGGTTTTTGTGTTACTACTGGTTTTAACGATTTAACCCATTCAATGCTGATGGTTCTCCCCCCCTCGGGGCCTTATCCCCGTTGAAATTTTTTTGGGCCGCACGATCCCTGGGGTTCCTCAGTGACTTTTTCGGAAGAGATGTTGCGAAATAGTGGGAAAATATCGATGTAATAATATTGATGCTAGTGATTATTCATTTTTCAGGTATTTGGCAACAATGACCCCGTCCGTGAGCTTGGGTCTGGACTGGACGATGAGGTGGTGTGCGTTGCTGCTGGAAAGGACTTTACCATTATGTGCAACTCGGCTGGACGGGTGAGTGTATCTTGGGAACACCAAGTGTTGCATCCTAATTACGGCAACATGCTGATCTAATTTACCAATTTTGCCTTTCCTGAGTGCTAATCTCTGATCTCACCGAGTGCCGTAATTGCGATTGTTTTGTGCAGTGCATCAGCTTAGGTTTATTACTCAGGGTTTCTGTAGAGTTGTCCCTATTAAACTGTTGTTTCTTCTTCTTTCTACTGCTTCCTGTACATTGAGAGTTCAAGAGTGTCCCAAATCAGGTGTTGTTGCATGTTATTCCGAGTATTAAGCCAGTATCCTCAAGTACTCGTAATCTTAAATCGTTACGCATCTGTATTGCAGCTGTACTACAGCGGCAAGGCCTCAGCCGTTGGTATGAAGAGCAGCAGTAGTGTAGCCAGCAACAGCGGGGTGGCTGCGGCCGCTGCTGCTGTAGTCAACAATGTTGTGCCTCCGCTCCTGTCTGCCAATGTTGCTGCTGTGGGAGGCGGTGGTGCCAAAGATCCTCCATCGGGACCCAAAAACTCCGCTTCAGGTCCTGCAACTGCAAAAGCTGCTGCGCAGAAAACGTAAGTCACTTTTGACCTCATAGAACCAAGCCCTTGACTAGCGAACTTGAGTTTATCTATCCAATTGTTTAGTGTTCAGAGATTGGGTATATATTCCTTCCGAATTAAATACAGTAACAATATAATTGATCGGCATGTGTTAGTAGCGCCTCAGAAAGGACCGAAAATTAAGTTTCATCGCTTCACTGGTAATGGACGTCTTTGTCTATCCATTGTACAATGTTGAATATTATTCTGTGTGTGTCATAAATATTCAGTTGATTTCGAACTTCCCTTTGTAGGTAATGTAATATCTGTACACTAACAGTGTGCTTATGTCACCCACGGATTAGTTTAATAGTTCGAGGCCGAGTGTTATGAATGATATCTGCAGTTAGCTACCCAGTAGTACTTGGATAGGTATTTTTTCCTTAGCTGGGATATTGGCTGTTTTCCTTCCTATCAGTTGATTGTAGGATTTTTCTCATAAATGAAAGTTCCTTGGGAGGCCCAATAATGTGCTTACAAACTTCACTCAAGTCGTCCCAGCGTTTTGTCATCACCGTCCATTATAACTATACTATGCTTTGTTCCTCAAATTTGTTAGAAGTTTTAGCATGCAAATAAAAAAGTTTTTTTATGACTAAGAACCGTGCTTTGTCTGTATTTTCTTTCTTTGGCCGTTGGCATATGATGACCCTCAGGAGAAGCATAGGATGGGCCATACACTGAGAGAAAATTCTATCCACTTGAGTGCATCAAATTTACATGCATTTTTGTCCCAAAACCGAAACACAAAAGTGCATCATAAAGAGAAAGTGCATCATGATGATGCATATACATAGGGTTTTATGATGCACTTGGTCACGTTGATGCACTTACAGTACCTATGTGTTTCGGTTTTGGGACAAAGCCGATGATGCATGAAGATGCATCCAAAACAGGTAAAATTAATTCACCTGAAAAGACGAAATTTCCAATTACAATAGCGATCTGCGTGTTGGTAAGTAACCGCGTTTCGTTTCGCACGTGTAACAAAACTACAAAGCTTTTGTTCACTTTCTTTTTGCAGAAATATGTTTTTCGGACTGAAATTTCTGGCGGGCTCTTTCCCTGGCATAATATATTAGGGCCTCACAAACCCAAGGGTCCCTAATGCCTTCACCGCAGGGGATGTTGCAGCTTGCTGCAGTTCCTGCTGATGTTAGTTTTGTAAAGGTTCCGGGAGGTGGACTGCTCATCAAGGTGGCCGACCTTTTTTTGCTAGACTTCTACCTTCTTGTTTTTCGACAGTCTACTTTCCTCTGAGCGCAGTAGCTGAGCAAAAGCGTTCAGCCGTGGCCGGGGGTTGAAATGCACACCTTGCGCCTTTTCCTGTCGGTAGCGCACTGACCGTTTACAATCTGAGACCTACTGGCAGAAAAGCCGAGACAGAAATCATTGATATTTGAAACGAGACGTAGCTACTACGCGCCCTGACGGCGCACGAGCCTGTGTTAAACCATAGGAATTGTTCGGCGCGATATAGACATTTTGTCCCTGATGCGCTAGTAAAATTTTGTATTACTACATGATTAGCGGTAGATGGCTATGCGCACATGGCCCTCACTCAGTGTCACCAGATGTACGCTGCTTAATAGTTCTTCTATTGTTGTGTGTAGGAGTCGCTGGCCAGAATTGGTAGTGTGCAAACGGCCCAATATCGTCAGCGTGTGCGTAGGGCACGAGGGTCACCACGCTGTGCTCTTATCTGACGACGGTGCTGCCTACTTCGTTGGCACCGCCAGGAGAGGGGAAGATGCAGACACCAGTGAGTGACCAATTACCGTTGTTTTTCTTCTGAACTGTGTTTGCTATAGTTCGGGCAATGCAGAAGTGATGTATATAGCTTTAATTTCATGGTCAATATGCCAGTTCGAAATGGATCCATGTACTTGTGCTGTAAATTTGCTATCTTACAATCGTACTCAACTTCCTTAGCCATATCGTTCCCATTGTTGTATTTTTATTGTTAAATATCGATTGCGTGACGAATAAACTATTTACCATCTAATTTAGTGTATAAACTGATTTACTCAAACTTTTTTGTAATATCTTGTGTAAGAACATGTAGAGAGCATGTCCCTGGCAACAGTTTACGTCAAATGCCACAACCGAGTTGGCTAAACAGACCTCACTACACTGAATAGAACAGCACACCGGCGGACTGAGCGCCGCTGACGCTAAGTAGAATTATGATTATACCTACATTGCTTTATGTTTATGGGATAATTCTTTATTATTGCATGTGAAAATTATACTGTAATCTGTCATTACAGTACTTATTTTTCTAACTATAGCTATGTCATTTTAACCCCTTATTGGGTAGGCGACCATACGAGCGCGTTTTTAGCAACCCAGTTATTTTAGTGGGAATATATATATATATGGATAGCTGTGGGCTCATAACTCTGAAATGAATATTCAGATAGACCCATCCAAGAAATTACCGCCGCCTGAGTAAGAAGTACTGTGCATAGGTTGCCATATATGTATATGATGCCGTACCTAATTGTGTTATTACTACGGGGAATACTGGTTTAGCAATACAGTGAAGAATTGAAGCTTTGTAACCTGATTACTGTAAGTTTGATTGTGTGACACGTGCTGCCAGAAATGAAATCTTTCGATTTAGCTACCTACTGCCAGATGATACCAGTAGTACTGCTTGTAACTAGTTATCACACTACTTTCTGTCCATCGGTAATTTAGGTAGCAAAATAACTGGAGTTGCTGTACTTGTATGTACCGTCTCCTTTTTGGGTTACGGAATTACACACATGCCACTAATATTGCTGCTTTTTACATCCAAGCGCCTGCTCAAATAGCTACTTCCTATATGCCCCTTATTTCTACCTGTTAGATCAACTTAGTTGTGGAGACGGAGGCTAAAAACAAACACATTTCAATATAGCTACGCATTTCTCTATTGTTGGTATTAATGGCACAGATAAATTCCGGAGGCAGCCTAAAGCTGTGAAGCCGAAGCGCATGAGTAAAATGGAGGAGCACCACGTCGTGAGTGCGGCGTGCAACCACGCCACAAGCGCCCTGGTCACCAAAGAAGGCGAACTTTACATGTTCGGCAAGGACACTGCCCACGCTGACGCCACAACCGGTCAGTATCATTGACTGCGCACGTCTATGTTTATCCTTCTTAGGAAATTTCATCATTAATGGATTTGATTCTACTGCACCAGCGAGCTGTTCTTAGTCTAATTAGTTATTTTCAAATGCGTACACTGATATTAAAAAGTGCTAGCTAGTTCATTTGCCTCTATGTCGTTACCATTTAGGCTACAGTCGGTCTCCGTCAGTGAGTTTCTCTTCCTTGTTGACATCGTTCATTGTTCTTTCCTCTTTGGATCAGTATTGCCGATGACAGGCAGGTTGAAACTTTGAAATTGACTAGCTAGAGTGTGCTTTGGTTTAAATAAATGTTGGTACATTTCTTTATGTATATTGCGCTTGTTCTGTGATATTGTTAAGTAGCTAATGAAAATTTATTCTTGTGACGAGCTAAGGGCGACGGAATACGCCTTTTTCTCACAATAAGGGAACTTGACTTACGACTTAGCCCAGTAGTTCCTTCTGCCCTTAACCAATCTGGCAAACTTTCACAAGTGGGATTCTTTACTAAAACATAACAACCTTTATCAGTATGATTGATGCTATATATATATATACGATATCTATATACGATTACTAATGCTTTTCCTATCTTCCAAATTGTCTGCTGAGCCGCCGAACGCTGCATCAGCCGGACAGCGCCACACTCGGCTGAGCGGCTGTCCGCCGAACCAACGCAGCTTTCAGCCAGGCGGCGCGGTCACCAGTCAGCCGACTGACGGTTACCTCAGGTGTTGCCCTGACCCAGGTCGCCATGCCCGCGCAACCATCTGGTCGCGACGGGGAGGTGGGAGGACTTCTCAGTGTCAAGTTCCCTTATGGCGAGAACAAGGGCGTGTTTCGTCGCCCTTGGCTCGTCACAAGCATATTTTCTCACTTCCAGGTCACTTGACAAGTTGACATCGTTAGGACCTATTAGTTTAAGGCCCGAACGTGTAATTACTGGCTGTGGACGCGACTTAAGATCAGATTGTAAAGGCAGAAACTAATTATATCAAGTCCCAGCCTGTTGAATACAACTCAGTCGTCCAACTTAGGGTGCATTACGGCGGTACTTATGTAATAGGAATGGAAATTCGTATTAATTTCCTACTGTCAGGTGATCCCGACAGGTTGACTTGGGGTCTACGTCTGACAGGAGGTTCCTGAGTCGCGAGGCCCGAGTAATGCTTTCGGGGATGCCCGCGCTTGGTCGATCAGGCCTAAATATAGAGCGTATTCAGGGCTCTTGAATCGGAGGCTTGTCGCTTAGGTGAGGGATAGCATTCACCCAATCGTACGTTGGCACCTCAGATGGTGCGTATGTTCCGGGCTATGTCCAACCGGATGATGGTTCTGAGGGACCAAAGTCCGGGGTGGTGGTAACCCTCGGTCAACTTCTAGCTGTGGATCTCGCCCTTTGGACGTGACCCGCCTAGGGCGAGCCTGAACACAGAGTTCATACTTTCCGGATTGTCCCTGTCGGGACAGAGATCGAATTTCGCCTGAGGTGCTGGGTGAAGTTTCAGTCGCAGCCGATATGGTCATACTAGCACAGGTCTTCCAGAGTCGTGCTCTGAACCGATCAGATTGACTCGTGAGGTCGTGCTAGCCATAGTGCCTTCAGCGGAGGCGTTGCTGAGCAATGACGCAATGGGTAGTGCCAGAGCAGCGCTAAATGTTTTCGCCTTCTGAGGCGGGCGCTCCCATCTGGGAGTGATTCCCGCGAAGTGGGATGGCAGGTTCAGGACAACTTGGGGAGCTATGTCCCTTTGACGTTTGTATTAGCACGTTCCAGCAGAGGTGGGACCATTCGGTCAAGAGAATACCCTGGTCAGAGCCCAGGGATATTATTGTGGAGTCCATTAGGCGAGTGCGAGTTACTGAGCTGCGTTTCGTATCCAATGTAGTTGGGACAACCAAGCTAAGTACAAACGGCGGGGCGAAAGGAGAGTCCGGCGTTGCTGGGTGGAACTATTTCAGGGAAGCTAGCAAGTAACATAGCGAGCCTTTGGGGTTCACAATGTTGAGACCGTGCTAGGTAAAGTAGCAATTGTTATCGCTGTTCGCGATGGAGAGTCGTAATCCACAGCTCAGCTTCCCCCGCGTCGTGGGGAGAGACAAGACCAGGTCATGCGCTTGAGAACAAGATCAAGGCACTGTAAGACTCTCCTTCTGTTCGACGGTTTTACATCATTAGCTGGAGCGCAGCCTTTCGGGTACAGCAATAGTGATCAGCCTCGAAGATATGGCCGACGCGAGTTTGGGTAAACTAAGTGACTTGATGGATCTCGGGCAACCAGTTCAGGACATTTTCCGTATGATTATCGTATGCTGCTTACTTACACACGTACGCATCACGCAGGGCGGGAATACCCATATAGTGAAACGATCAATCCACGTGGTTGTCATAGGTGAAACAAGTTTTGGTAAAGCGGCGGGCAGGGCTTTGCGGGGTGAGACAAGCTCCGGGCCCCGTTGAAGGTGATGACTTCCTCCCCTTGAGGCTTGCGTAATCACGCTCGGGACTGAGGTGTGGCCATTCGGATACTTCATTATCGGTCTTATTGGTAGGCGACAGTTCGGGCTGTACGCCGGGCTCGGCGACGCTGTGACAGGTAACAGTTGAGTGCAATGGCCAAAGGAGATACGAGCCTCGCATATTTGGGCTTGTATAAGCTCTCGACACCGAGGTGTGATCAATTGCTTACCAGACGATTGGTCAACGTCTTTGACCTAGGAGTCTACTTCAATTGAGAGATGGCCCGGCGTCGCTGGGCGCGATAAGTTCGAGGCTCTGCTAGGGCGAGGTGAGATTTCCGTATGTCTGAGGGCGCATAACCATGCTCGTACGAGGTGCGACCATTCGGTCAAAAACGATTCAGTCAACGTCGTCTTTAGCAGATGAAGCAAGCTTCTGTTGCCCGGCAATCGACATGAGAGAATGGGCTGTTATCGCAAACCTTCCTACCGAGAGCCCCGCTGAGAGAGATGTAGGTGGTTAGAGTAATAGGTATCACCCCTGGTCTCGTGCAGTCTAGTGTGGGACCTCTCACCGAGCCGAACTCCTGGTGGAGCCGGGCTGGAACCAGTCCCGTATCTACTACAGAAACATTCGCAGGAGTTTCGGACGAGAGCTCCGGTCACTGCTAGACCTAGATATGATTTTGTACGTTCTAAGCTGCAGACGCACGCTCGTGCAGGGGTGCAAGCATTCGGTCACACCCAATTTAGTCCACGGCGTTGTTGGCTTATGGAGTAATCCTCTATTGCCAGGTAGTCGACATTACATGACTGGGCTACTAGCGGCGCATACCTTTCTAGCGAGAAACCCGCTGAAGAGAGGTGCAGATAGTGTAAGGGTCTCACCCCTGGTCTCGTGCCATCCAGCGTGGCATCTCACAGAGCCTATCCCCCAGCAGAGCCGGGCTGAAGCCAGTCCAGTACATACTCCAGAAACACGACTTACAGAACTTTCTGACGAGGGCTCAGGGCACTGCCAGCCTTAGATATGATTTTGTACGTTCGAGGCCGCCGAAGCACGCTCGTGGGGGTGCGAGTATTCGATCACGCCCAATTTCGTCAACGTCGCTGTTGAAATATGGAGTGAGCCTCTATTGCCAGGTAGTCTGCGTGACTGGGCTAGCAGTGCATACCTTTCTAGTGGGAACCCCGCTCAAGAGAGGTGCTGATAGGGTAGAGGGTATTACCACCAGTGCCTCGCAGTCTGGCGCGAGACACCTCACAGAGCAGAACTCTCAGCAGAGCCAGGGTGGAACTAGTGTCCAGGACAATTTGAACGAAGTGTGTGTTTTTTAATTTTATATCCTTTGTTTATTTTTTTTAATTTCTTCTGCTGTGTCGAGAGACACTCTCAGCCAGGTAATGAGCGAGGCGCCCAACAATGAAGTTTGGGTAGATCTCATACCCTGCAGGTAGGAGTTTTGAACTTTCCCTGCAGTCTGAAGAGCGCTCTGACTCGGTATGAGCAAGACTCCTAACCTTGAAGTTGAGGGTAGATCCCTTACCCTTTAAGGCCAAGTTTTTTTCTTTTAAAGTTTATACTCTACAGGGCTTCTTTTTTACAAGCTCCAAGGCTTGCCGGGATTAGGTGTCCATGAAGTCGGAAGAATCGGGGCACCAGAGAACCTTCCTCGCCAACTTCACGAGTGGGCATGGCGAGCTGGGCCAGAGCAGCCCCCGAGGTAACCGTCAGTCGGCTGACTGGTGGCTTCCTGGCTGGCGCGCCACCTGGCTGATGGCTGGCTCGGCGGACCGCCGCTCAGCCGGGCGTGGCGCTGACCGGCTGATGCAGCGTGCGGCGGTTTGACAGACAATCTGTATGGTAGGAAAAGTATTGGTAATCGAATCCTCCTCATACAGTTTGAAACGATTATAGCATCAATCACTGATAAAGGTTGTTATGTTTTAGTTAGGAATCCCACTTCTGGAAGTTTGTCAGATTGGTAAAGGGCAGAAGGAACTACTAGGCTAAGTCCTAACGATGTCAAGTGACCTGGAGGTGAGAAAAATTGTCAGAACTTTTATTTATATCTGCTACCCTATAGCTATTTTCTATATTATTTCCATTTAAGCTATCCTGTGTAATTTTGTTTTTCCCCATTCCCCATTGAAGTCACCACTAACATCGATTTTTTTTACAATATTCACAGGTTTGGTGTCGGACCTTAAAGATGCCCATATCCAGAGCGTCAGTCTAGGCAAGGCTCACGCTATTGCACTCACCACCAAGGGGCTTGTGTACACTTTTGGTATCAACAATAAAGGACAGTGCGGCCGAGACTTCAACACCGCTGTCAATGGCAAAGATGTTGGGCCAGGTAAGGGTATTCTTCGCAAGCAAACTTCTAAATTGGCGTATACTTGAAACCTGCACCTGTGAGTGACTCCTTTAAACTTTTTGCATTACTGCTGATGTTGAAATGTACATCCAGAACATCGGCCTCCTCCTCACAAAGTCGAGCATATCTTCTCTTGGTAAGGATTGGACGGTTTTCAATGTCGTTATTCTAAATCAAGCGCACAATCATCTGCAATTCCGCTACGTTCAAGGGCAACTAGTGGCTCTGATTTTGAAACTCTGATTTACCATTCTGCCTCAATAGTCTTGTCATCAGCCTTCTGGGGTATATTCTGGCGGTATTTATCCCCATCAGAATATGTATGAGCTTCACTCCCCCAAGAGCTGTCCCGAGTGGCTTCTCCACAGGGGATGTTGCAGCTGGCCGCAGTTTCTGCTGAGAAGGTTAATTTGTTAGGTGGGTTCTCTATACATTATCTCTTCTGTTTCTCTATGCATCATCTCTTCTGTTTCTCTATACATCATCTCTTCTGTTTCGCGAGGTGGGTCGCCGAATGGTGATCAGCGACCCATTCCATTGGACTCTTACCTACTCTCGTATCGGGGGCACGAAAGGCACTCCCGCACCCGTGTATCTTCTGTTCTCTTCTCCTTTCTAGTTTCGTCTCTTTGAGGTGCTTTGCGCATGATTTCCTGGCCGGCATTAGCGTCGTGAGCCCACAGAGTTTTCGGCAGGATTGCCGAGCTAAAGTATATATTCCTACCGAGCTCTATACAACGACTGAGTCTTCACTGTACGGACCACTCATTGAGTGGATGCGGTGGTAAAACATTGATAAACAGTAATAGTAATTCTTGTGATCAGTTGCAAAACCCCATCATTCTGAGTGCTTCCTAGGCGCTAATTAATGCAATCCGGAACTGCCCCTCAGCTACGCTAGAACATAATTTCTAAATGGAACGACAACTACTGTACATTTTCTGCTAAAAATTTGGCTCGTAAACCCTTTGAATATATTTTGCAAGGGTTAGGTGCTTCCAGGAGTCTCCTTCTCACGACTTTTAGTGGGGCTCCAGGTTACAGGTAGGTAAGTATCACAGGATTCATCTCATTTTATGTCGGTCGCTCATGCTCTTTGACTTCACAATTCTCATTTCATCATCACCGTCCAAGTTGTGTTCAGTATAAAAAAAACTGCCCATATCCCTCCAATTGTCATAAATTTTTGATTGCTTTTGCTACCTGCTTACCCTGTTTTTCTTATTCTATCTTATCCAGTGTATAGTGTTACAACTAGTGGTAGATATTCCGTGAAATAAACATAGTTTAAATAGTGAACTGGAGAAGGTCTCTGAAAGCGCAGACAGCTAAGGAACGTATCGCCAACGAAAAATTCAATTGGTCCTGAATCTGGGATCTCTTTATGAGAATCACTTGAAGTTGATAATTTGGTCATTTGTGACAGGCCTCGCAGCTCCTAGTAGCTACTTTCATGAAGATCCACCCATTGCTTTTTTGGTTATAATTTGAGAAACAGAGAGGGGGGGGGGGGGGGGGGGGGGGGTGTAAAGGGTTCCGAGCAGAAAGTTGCAGCTACGTGCGGCAAAACAACATTGCTTTGAACTTTTGTTCCCAGAATACGAAACATTCTGGTGTTCCGACTCTCGGCTACAGCCGCCTATACACAACCACC
>LQNS02000303.1:8738468-8753106 GCA_001587735.2 Parhyale hawaiensis
TCTTTCCCGACTTGCTGTTCCCATGCGCGTTGATCCTGTGTGGGAACACCTTCGTGCATGGGTTCCCCGTTTTTCTATCGACATACTATATGTCCCTTCCTTTTCCTCTCTTAGTAGAGCCTAGTACTTATTTAGGGAGGCTTAAATCTTCTTATAATACCATACCATACCTTTTCGTTGGTCCCATGCGTGCATAGGAAGGCCCCCGTGTATGCCCTCCACATTTCTGCCGACTTACTATGCCTGCTCCTGCTATGCAACAACTTAGCTGTGGTTAAGGAGGGGTTAGACTAGATTGTTAACCGTAGTCATTCTCTTTTCTATTTCTAAATCATTTACTACTCGAAATAGAGCGCAAAGACTCGTGTGGGAAAATTAACGTGCTTTTCGAATTAGCTTAACTTACATAGAACACTCTTCCAGCCATCACGCATGTATCAGTTGTGCAACGGACAGTGTAAAATCACCGTTATTGAAAGTCGGAATAACAATTTTCAACATCTCTACCAAATAACGCACCAAATTTATGTACATCATCACATAAGTGGGCTATAGTGCTAGCAGTGAATGAGTGCGTCCTGTTATATGATGTAATGACTTCATTATATTTGAGATGGCAAAGTGTTTGATCTTTTTCCTGCAAGATTGTTTGCCAGGCTGGAATGTGGGCGGCAGCAACAAAGAAATACACTCAAAAATGTTTGGTACACAGAGACAGTTTGACGCTTTCGTAAAGAATTTATTTTCCTGAAAATCATTTATAACTGACAGAAGCGGACTAAAACAGAGGCTGTATTGGCGAAGGTATAATGTGTGTTCAAAGTATTTATTTAGTCCCCCTCTTGGGATATATACTGGCGGGCCCTATCCCTGCCACAATATAATTGGGCGTCACGCACCCAAGGGCCCCAGGTGCCTTTTCGGCAGATGTTGCAGCTTGCCGCAGTTCCTGCTGATGAGGTTAGTTTCGTGAAGTTAGGTAGGTTCTCTACTTTTCCCTTTCTGTTCCGTGAGGTGAGTTGTCAATCGAGACAGCCGACCTAGTATGCGGAAAAACTCTCGTCTCTGGTGTGGAAGGCCACAGAGGGAGCCGTCCCCTCGAGTGTCTTTTACTATTCTTTGCGCCTTTTTCTCGCCAGTAGTAGCACACTGAGCCAAATTGAGTTCTTCCAGCAGGAATGCCGATATAAAATGTTTCTACTGATGACGTAATAATAAAAAATGAAATTCATTGTTGAATCGCCTGAGTTACGGGTACAGTGGTAAAACTGAAATATAAATTTGTGTAGTCTGCATGGAATGAGGGTTCAATTAATGCATCCATATTTTGCCGAATCTTGTACTAGAATATTTGTGTTTTGTTTCTGCTAGGACTCGATTTCGTATAAGGATGTATCTATTGGTATAGATATAGAAACCAACAAAATTGAATTGATGATTGGACTGGCTAATGGTGAATTCTTTCAACATAATTCGTGATGGATAGAATATGAGACAGAAACCGTGATTATTGCTGGTGACTAGTGATTGTTTGTCGTGAAAGGTCTGAACGAAGGCGTTCACTATCTCGCGTGTTTATGCTTTAACTACTTTTTTCTATTTCCACAGTTTTCCTAAGCGAAGGTTGTTATACCTTCATGCCTCTAAGTTATTGAAATGTCAATTGTTCCAGAAAACCTCTTAACCGTGAATTTATAGCAATTTCTTTAATGTGTTTTCATAACACTAGATAGAAGAAAATGAGTAACCTAATGAGGATGAATTCACTCTTTTGGCTTTAAATGGAGACGGAAGGTGTTCAATATATTTTCGACATAATCAGCGGTCACGCAATTCCTCAAATGTCAAAAAACAATTTGAAAGAAGTTTTGGAAGAGTGAACTGTTCTATAAGAGTGAAAAGAGTGCTCAGAATACCGTGCTGTGTCCGTCTAAAAAGCAGAAACTTCCAGTTGTTAGATTTGAATTCACTATACATGTAATAGGAGATTTTCGGAACATGACTATTGACACTTTCCGAAAAAATATTGTAGACTTCTCGGAGGGCATTAAATTGGCCATAAGGTTGGTTAATTAGGTTTGCAAATTCTTTGGTATAGGGAGCAGCGACCCCAAGGGGTTTGTGTAGGTTACCTCTTGGCCATTAGCTATAGGCCTCCAGGACGTCTGCCTTTCATACCCACTTTGATTCATTCAGATTTCATACTTTTGTTGGTATTGTTTCTTGTGTCTTTCCTAGCGCCCCCCCCCCCCCTTCGACTTACTGTGACCATGAGCGTTGATCATCTGGGGAAGAACTCTCGTGAATGGGTCCTACGTTTATCTTGGCATACTATATGTACCTTCCTTTTCCTCTTAGAACAGCTTAGTACTGATTTAGGGTGACGTAAACTAACTTGTATACCATACCAGACATTGGTGGTATATATATACATATATATATTTTTTTTTTTTGAGACGCAGCTGCGTCCGCAAGAGCATAGTAAACAGTCGTGCGATTAGGTGAGAGAACATCTTCAGTTATCTCAGTTTTTTTTAGAAGCCGCCCCTCAGGAGGTTTAGGATGGGCCATAGGTCAAATAGGGTTAGGTTCGCCCATCCAATGGTATAGGGAGCAGCACCCCCAGTGGGACCCTGCAGGTCCCTAACCGAAACTAGGCCTGCGGGACATATTTCTACTTACCCACTTTGCTTCCTTCCACCTTTATACTTCTAGTAATGATGCTCCATGGTATTCTTCCTCTTCTCTCTGCTTGCTGTTCCCAAGCTCCTAGTGTCGTGCCTGGGTTATGCGTTTCTCTCGACACTTTTTGATGTCCCTTAAATATTCCTCTCTTTGGATCACAGTTTACATTGTGGGCAGGGGGCCTTATCCTAGTAATAAACTTTCTAAAAGCGATATAGATTGACGTTAATGTAAATCTAGAGTGCGATTATTCGAAGCTGCATGGGATTCAAAGTTCGCAAAAAATCTTACGATACGAGAGACAAATTCATGATAAAATTACTTATTATATAGTTTCAGTGATTTTTTTTTGTGGGAGATGTGACTCATGACTTACAAAAATTATTCGACTATCAATAAAAATATCTAAAACGACATGCTATGATCGCTCAAGACAGGTTATGAAGACAGTCGGTTGAACGAATTGTCTCGGGTAATTGTAAGTATGAATGTAATATTGTATTCTTGTGAATACAACTGTGCGTGCTTGCCAAAACGTAACTAAGATGTTACCCGTCAATTCTATGGCCGGTTCACGCAACCGTCAAATGAACTGCATTTGAAACTCCATAAGAAAAATTTATTTGTCTGATTAGCCCTGGACTCGGATGCGTTGCTGTGCCCGTCGGAACTACGTAAAAGCTCTCTGTATCAATTCACTCCAAATTTATAATAAGAGCGCTGAATGATACTGTACGAGTAGATCTTGTAAAGTAACTGCTTTGGGTGCTAATGTTTAATGAATCTTTTGTGAGCTCGCAGCAGTGTTCACAGGGATACGAGTAAACCTTCGGGCGTGGAGCAGAGAAACCTCATTTGTATTTACCATCTTGGAAACCAGCCTGTACGCAGCAAGTGTTTCGGATATTTGGGGGGAATTTGAAGCGTTAGATGTTGAGGTGGATTAGTCAAGCCCTCTAGTTCTGCACTTTTCTGTTATTCAAGAGATGGGTACCACAACGCTCATTTTTTTTGGAAGAACTCTCCATAAGACTGCCTTCTGAACCAACTCTCACACTTGCAGCAGACCAACGCTTGATTTGCACTTTGAGGAGAACTATTGATGAATTGTCGCTCCACCAATGAATTAAGCATGGCACTGAGCAAACCATTCAAGAAACAAAGGCCCGTTTGGTTTCTGTTTAAGCGGCGGTTCCATTTTTTCTCAGATTCAACACTGAAAATTGACAAGTCAATAGCATGGCGACGTTTGCTGATGCAGGTCTATATTACATTTCGGTAAAGTTCTTCTCCGTGAACAGATTATCGAACTTGTAAACTCGAATATAAGTAATGTTTTTGGCGTAAAAAGCTTTCTAATATATATATAGTGCTGTGACCATATGCTTTGGGCATAAAAGAATATTTTTGAGCATATTTTAGTGATAGAGCATATGTTTTTTTCTCATAAACTAATGTATATTCTTTTTCCTAAAGAAATAGGCTCATAAAATCAAGAATATTCTTTCTGAAATCGTATGCTATTTATCCGCATACACATGGCAGATGAATATACATAACATTATACGGAAACCCGCGTTATAAATGTATGGCTAATATAATATTAATGAATCGTTAATAATGATAAATGAAAATATAAGATTATTGGATTAAATGTGCACTTCTTTTTCAGATTTTACGCACCTAGTTAATTTTTACACTATTGGAGCATACCAAGTCATAGTACGGTCATTATGGGTGGACCGGGGAGTTACAGTTCTAATCTTGAGACAGCAGGCCCAAAGTTCAAAAAAAGGTAATCATAATTATAAGGCTGTGATACACACTAGCCAAAAACTAAGGAAGCTCCCGCGAACGCGCAAAATTTTTTGCGCAAAAAAGGACCTCTCGATTCACAGGTAAGAATGGTCCGTTGGTCACAAAACTTCGAGCTTCGTTGATCCAAACGACGTTGTCATGGCTACGAATTAAATACCATGACAAAAATACATCTTACGAGCAGCAAAATATAATACATGCTACCCAATGCCTTCAGAAGTAATATTAAGTCCAATTATATGATGAAATATCCTGAAAATAATAAACCCGTTGCAGCTCCGAAAGCGAACTGAACGCCCATTCCTCCGACACATGTCTCTGGTGGCGGTTTGTTGTCAACTATTTGCGAGTTTGACCAGTGCGTCGAGCGCAGAAGTGCTGCATGCTCTGTCCTAGAATTTGGCGCAAAAGCGAGAGTGTGCAGGTATTTAGACGTCGATTTCGCAAGCAAAACTCTGATACTCGTTCTTCTGGATAGCGTGTGGCATCGACATAGGTGCGGCAAGATTGTTCTCTGATTTTAATGAATTGGAAGAAGTTGATTCGTATATTAAATGCAAATTTGGCAATTTTAAGTGAGTGCTATACAGAAGTACATTGGTATAAAGAGCTATACACCTCTAGTAGAAGTATTTTGTCGCTAATTTCCTAGCACATTGGTAATTGAGAAACCAGATTAGGTACATTAGAATCTAAGAAAAGCAGTGCATCATATCATTCAGAAATTTATCCAGAAGATAGTCATACCTCAATACTCGGTGTTTCGCACGCTCTATACAGGAGTATCTTGGGCAATGTTAAGAATACAGTACATTTTAATTAAGGATACCGTAAAGTAGGTAGAATTATCATATATAGCGCATGGTATTTTCAAGGTTATTAAGGTGTACTATATAACGTTTTCCTACATTTCTATACAATTATCTCCTTAAGAGAAGTTCCTTTCTTATTCTGAGAAATCAGGACGTGGATTGGAAAACGAAAGAATGATAGGCATAGCCTATGTATTTTAGAGCATAATAAGCATATTTTAACACATGAAATGCATAGTTTAGAGCATAAAAGGCATACTTTTAGAGCATAAAAAGCATTTCTCTAAAAGCATATTGTCACAGCCCTACATATATATATTTTATATATATATACATTGTGGCAAAATTTTACCCGCGAACAATGACAACGTGTTGCGCCGACCTAATTTTTTATATGCCGCAAAGGGCTCTTATTCTCTAATTTTACGGGCAGAAAAGCCTTTGCAGATAAGGTCAAGGTTCCTGCAGACGAGACGGCGTGCTACTACCTGCGCCGATACCCAGGCAATGCTCCGCCCCTAATAATCTGAATCTGAATCGACGGTGACGCGCCGCATCCTAGCTAACGCGCGAGTGATTAGCAGCAAAAATATCCTGAGACGAACAGCGAAATCTTCAAAATTCAGTGAAAGTTAGAAAATGCGCAGGATTGAGGTGTGAAATAATTTCATGATCATTTTCTCGTCTCTAAATATTCTATCAAAAACCTTTTCTATAGAATTATGAAAAGGATGACTCATTTGATTGAGTTCATTGTTAAAAGCGAGTCATTATTTAGGGCGTCGTAATAGGGCACCAAAATCAGGCTTTCGAAGCTTGATTTGTGTGAAATTTCAGGCAGAAGATTTTCATTTGTTACTGATTGCGTTGCAGGTATTGAAGGAACGCGAGTGCGTCGGGCTAGTTGAAAACTCCATTTAATCACATGGACACACTAGAGCAAAAATTACTCAGTCACGCAACTCTTACCTTCGGCCGTCACTAATGGCGCTTGAATGTCACGCTAAAACTATGCGCCATTGCAACTTTAAACTAACACAGAAGTAGGAGTTATTCTTAAGGCTTCACCATTGCTTCTTGTTATAGCGTACAAACTGCAAGAAACGACTGATACCTTAGATATTCTTTTCAGTGGCATAGCAATGTCTAAGCCGAAGCATGATGCGCTGCATCGCGATTGAATACAAAGCTTTATTGCAATGCAACTTTTGCGTACGTGTGATCTCGCTCTTACGAAGTAAAACGTAGCTGCCATAAGTTTTAAGGGTAATTTATTGAGGATTAGGGCTAGAAAATCCATTCTACTTTGCGAAGCCACGGTATATGCGTGAAGTTTCGAAGGCTTTAACTTAACGCCTAATTGAAAGTGCCCCGAGTAATAGCCTAAAAGATATGCAAGTATTAAATAGTACTTAATTTCCACTTTTTCTTTCTCTAGGCTGTCCGGATTCCTTACACTACAACGCAAGTGAAATAAGAGGCTTCCTTGTCATTCTCTGTTTCGCCCTCTAGCCGGGCAGACCCCAAGTGATCTGTTCTTCTTCTTTTATTGGGAGTAGGGAACATTACCTCTGTCTTGGTAGAAGTTAGCAACAGATCTCACTGATTTTGGACGGACTTGTATGAAATATTAAAAAAATGCAATGGGATGAAGAAAAGGGGTAGTCATTCCATTTGTTGGCACTTCTCTATCATTGTAATTTTGCCACATCTTGCTTGACGGAGAGGTGGGTCTGAGTATATGTATTATATAGTTCCTGTATCGTATGGAATTCGTAGAAAATCAAAAAGCTAGAATACCCATAAGGAAAGTCTATTTCACTAGCTGCAATGTTCTACAAAAGGAATATTTTGAAGTAAAGTACTGAGTGGAAGTTGTGGGGGCTTGTTCTTCAACGCCATAGCGAACTGGATCGATTAAACTTGTAGATGGAGGATTTGACCTGCATCTTTCTGCCAGTGTCGAGTTTTGAATAAGAGCATGCTCGATTGGGTTACATAATTTAGCATTTAATGACTGTATGGATTGTTCAGTCAAGTCAACTGGCTTCGACTGGCTGAATTGAATTTGTCTTTAACCCTCAGATACCCTTGAGACTTTAAAGAAATACAATATTACTTCCTAACATGGACTTATTGGCCAGCTCAACGTAATCGGGTTGCCTGTAACATTTGAAACTGATTCAAAGTTGCAAAGCCAAACCATCCGAAGTATCTGTTAAGTTACGCATGGCAGCAAAATTATGCCTGTGAGACTTGACATGTCTTAATTCTTCGGACAGGTGCCCTGACTTTGACTTCATTAAAGTTTCAGGCGTTCACTTTGATCAACTACCTGTGAGACGGCCAAGAACTCTACCTTACTCTCTAAATGCAGTTTCAAGTCAACGCTGTCGGGCAGCTTCTCTACACCAGCAATACGATTCGAAAAGACAGAACCGAAGCTTCTCTCAGCTTAGAACAAGTCAAGCGTCGCAGGCTTAACTTCGGGGTCCAATCGAACACGCCCTATCGATGCTCCTCGTTGGAGTACTTGATTACTAGGATTCAAATGTTACTGCTATCTTACTTTGCATTTAGATAACTTGGCAAAGTATATCTTAGTTATCGGCACTCCATAGGACACGGGCGTAGCTCCCACGGCTGTTCATTGAGAATGCTCTATGAGGACCGTACCTCCATCGATTTTCGTACGCCTACTCGATTCCTTGGTTCTTTTTTTTTTCAGACTGCAGTTCGAATGCTCACTTTGATGCTGTGAGGAAACGCCCTCTTGCTCTGCTCCACGCTTACATCCATGTACTAAATTTCTCTAGTTTCTTCCTCTGTGAGTTTGCCATTGTAGTGGAAGCTCTGGCTCAAGTTATTCAATATGGTAATTGCAAGAATATCAGGACATGGCGCCCGCCAGTTGCCATTGGTCCTAAAATGAATATTGTTTATTCGTATTATGTCTTATTACATTGGTAGTTAATGTGCTGTCTCGTTACCAAATTGTACATGATTTCGTGTGATAATGCTAGACTCGAAGTCGAGAAGATAAGCCTATAGAGTTCGCTTCTTCGGAAGCTGACTGAACCGTCGGTTTCGCCATTTTCGGGTAGCAAGCGTTGGGAGCACACTGATAGCGTTTAAGGCTTGACAACTTCATATTGCGGGAGTTTTCGGGAATGTACAGCGGAACGAAGACAACGCTCCTGTACTATGAAGTTATTTTTATTATGATTATTATTAATAAATTGCACTAGACTGGCGACGTGGGAACGGGGAACTCCTTGAGGTTGGCAAACCCTCACGCAACCAATCCAGCGAGCGAAGAAAAGAAAAAGATCCCAGATCACAGAATAGCCCTGTGTATAGAACGTTTAAAGCTGTCAATACACGCACCAGCAAAGACAGCCATCAGGACCATTCCAAACATCCGCACATGATGGCAAAACGAACGAGTATACTGGCCCGTATGGCATCGAACCGGTTCCAAGACAAACTCATGAAGAGCACCAGTACGTAAAGTATACCTCACCAACAAATGGCTTCGGAAGAAACTGACGGTGGATTACAAGGGCAATTATACATCTTATATAGAAAGCAGACCCCACCAACTCGGCGACGATGCGCCGGATCACAAGGCACAACATCATCCAGCATGAACGCACGTCGACGAACCACTCTTGTCAAGCAAACACAGATAACAATCGGCAGCAGATCCCCAGACAACGGAGCAGCATTCCAGAAGAGGGAGGATATAGCAATTAAAGCAGCGACGTGTTAAATTCACCGAGCCAAACGCCCTCCAAGCACGTCTCATAAGACCAATTTTTTTGCGATGCTCTTGAAGCAACTGAACGAATATGGGACTCAAACGTCACCTTTGAATCAAAATTGACATCCAAGATTACCAAGTCATCAACCACAGGAAGTTGTACACCAATCAGTATTAGTGCGGGGAAAGGTTCGCGGTACGTGACTTAGACACGAGTATGGTCTCGGTCTTGCCCGTATTTAGCCTCGTCTCCCACATAGAACACAAAGAATCAATCTCTTCCAAATTATACTGAACGGATTCTGAAACCTCCAACCTATCACAAGACCTATTGCAAACAACCAGCAAAGTAACATCAGCGTTACCAACTAGTAAATTGTTAACAAAATCAAACTAGTCCGCTGTATATACGATGAACAAAGGGCCCAGAACACAACCCTGGGGGACACCAGAAGCCACGTCCAAAACTCATCTTTCCATCAACTGCACATTTACGTCCGCCAGATAAAAACTACCGCGAAAACTGGAGCACCAGTACCCATCAATCCAAGGAAGATAAACGGAACAGGTTAGCTCACTTAGTGCCCAAGTTGTCACAAACTGCGACGAATCGGCTCGTGACGTCAGAGTGCGCGTAGCCGTTACTTGGTTCGCTAGTAGCTTTATCTAGCCTATTTGTGTTACAAAATGTTCCCCAGTGTTTCTGGTCACACAGAAAAACGTAGGAAAGAAAACAATAGATTGTTACGCTTCCCAAAAATAAAATCTTCAGAAAGTTTTGGACTAAGGCGTGTAATGGACGTGACGAGTTCAATGTGGCAAATGCCCTCGCATGTCAGAGGCCTTTCTGAGTCATTAAGCTCACTACTGCTAATCAAGCGTCGAATTAGCAGGATTGTCTGTCTTCGAAACCCAATATGTAAAGTGATTTTTATCCTATATACTAGGCTATCACAATGTCTGGACAGTTTTGAACTGGATCCAAGTGTGAGAGTACCTCAAGTTATTCGAGATACTTTCCACCAATGAAGTGCTGTAATATCATTTTAAAATGATGCAACAACTGTTCTGTGTTGCGATAGAATGCTTCTGCAATTTAGAGCCTTCGACTCTTCATGAATTTTTTCTTTTTCAAATAACAGGAATACCTAGTTAGAATTGACTGCAGTAAGCCCTTATGTGGCCTTGGTTTACTACATTGGTATTCAGGGATAATGCCCAGTTCTTTTTGTTTATAGGCTACATTACGGTCAAGTTAAATCTAGACCAGTCAGGGGGCATAAGATTGGTCATAGGGTTAGGTAAGTTAGGTCCGCACCCAGCGCCCAAAGGGGTTTGCCCGTTTGTACACGTTAAGTTAGCCATTAGCTAGGCATTCGGGATGCACGTCTTTCGCTCCCACTTTGCTTCCTTCCCATCGCATACTCCTACTGATCTTTCTTCCGTCTGTTCTTCTTTCGCGACTTGTTCCCAGGAGTTTGATCGGTTAATTTGCATTTTAGGTTTTTAATGCTTTGACACTTTCTATAGGTTAAAGAAGCCATTGTAAGACATTTCTCTTGAATACTATTTTATGGGGAAAACTTAGTTTCTCGGGTCATAGTGCATAAACTGCACTTCTGGATTTTGGACATTCCTGACAATAGTGTAAGATGAATTAGTGTAAAACAATGTTAATAATCATATTTCAGGTGGGGGATATCAATTAGTGATGTTTTCAACAATGTATTCACTAAAATTAATATGTAAGGTGATTTAAATCATTTCTCCGACGGGCGATGTATGTCCGCCATCTTTCGCTCTCCAGCATAGCGACGTAAACAAGAACAATCACGCCCGTAGGCAGTTTCGTAATACGGTGCTTTGCCATGGCGTGTAGTGGTTGCAGTGAACAGCGTTGGACAAAATTAAAAAAATATACGAAAATAGTGATGCCGCTGACGATATTTTCATACATCACAGAGTGTTGCCAAGTGTAGTGAAGTGCACATCCTGTGGTCAGGATGCAATAAAAACCCATAGGAGAATACGAAGCATTCCATTTGGTGGTGTGTTGAGAGGAAAGATATAGGCCTAAGTGTGATTTTATTAACTAATTTAACCTGCTACAATGTGGCTCTTACTCATAAGGTTAGGTAGGCAAGGACTGGTNGTAGCTCAAAAATTGTTTCCCCCACCCAAAATGTTCATTTTAGTATCCCAAAATACTAATTCAATTGCAAAATTTCTTGGAAATGTCAAAAATCCAGAAGTGCAGTTTATGCACTATGACCGTTTCTCGATATTTGACAGTGAATTTTCCATTGTTTTCCTATG
This sequence comes from Parhyale hawaiensis, assembly GCA_001587735.2. Lineage (NCBI taxonomy): Eukaryota > Metazoa > Arthropoda > Malacostraca > Amphipoda > Hyalidae > Parhyale > Parhyale hawaiensis. The sequence continues at coordinate 8,749,863 of LQNS02000303.1, forward strand.
AGAGAAAATACCCGGCAATCCTAAACGAACCTAGTATCTCCGGCTATTTTTCCCAATGGGAAAACAATGGGAACTTCAAAGTCAGATCTCAGAAACTAAGCATTTTCCCAAAATGAGTATTCATGAGATGTTTTAAAATGGCTTCTTTAACCTATAGAAAGTGTCGGAACTTAAACAACTGATGCCGGACTTGAAATGCAAAAATGCCGCTTGCACGTGTCTATCGTTATAATATGTCCCTTCTTTCTTCCTCTGTGATATATAGTAGTTTGGGGTAAAAACGAAACACGAGCTTTTGAGGGTAACTACAGGACAGTAAAAAAAAAGAGAAAAAAAAATTGACTACCTCCGATTATGCGCGATAGTATGCCCAAAACCTCCTCTTTCCAATGGTACAAACAGTTTTCCGATGCCTCTAACCGTTTTCGAGTGACAGCCTAAAATACTGACTTTCCCGTTTTTACCCCTGTCCTGTTTTTACCCCAAACTACAATAGTTTTTGTTATGGTCACGGAGACCTCATATTTTGACTAACAATAATTCAAGACATCAAATCGTATGTGTAAAATCTTTACATGCCGTATTCCACAGTGATGTTTTTACGCCAAGGCTTCGCGAATGCACGAGTTTTAGGCGAGATAAGTTGTAGCACTTTGAGATACATTTATTGATACCTTGGCCACATTTTAGAGAACATCTGCCTGTATTCGAGATGTTCACCCTGTTAGTTTCATTGAACCTTGAGCAATTGGGAGATTATGCTGATGTATCGCTTGAAAGACAACCTTCACCCATGCCCCCTAGTGGTCGTGATGCGGTACGTGAATTCTAATTTCAAGAAATTGTCTTAGTTTGATCATTGGTACGGTAACACTAACGCATATGGTTAAAATCGCGCCAATAATAGAATACTCAAGTTTGCTATGTCTTGTATCAAATCCGTCAGAATGGATGACATTTAGACCCGAGCGTGTACCCCAGAAGTTGCTTCGAAACCATTCTTTATTTTTTCAGGCATCGCTCAGCTTTTTTGTGCAATTTTTACTAAAAGAATTATCACTCGCCCTTTCTTTAGGGACTCTCGGCTGTTTAAAGCTAATTCTAGTGTTGATAATCCTCGTTTGATCTAGGTTAGACAATCTTTATTCCTAAGCGTAGCTACGATAGTTTTTTTTATGACGTCATCGCTTCGTACGTCCACCGCGCGCAAGCACCGCGCGCACGGCAGTGCGTCAACCTCTTCCATTTCATCATCCTTGCCATCAATCTCAACTTATGGAGCAGCCCAAGGTGATTCACGCAATCAAAAGCAGCACTGAAGTCGAGCTGTACCAACCTTGCCTCATGGCTTTCATTAAGAGCCAGCTGCAATGTGAAGCACAACATCACAAGTTCCCAAGCCCTTGCGAAAACAACTGGTTATGGAAAGTTTTTTTTTTTTCCTTTCTCGATTAACTAGACTTGAGCGAATTTTTAACAGTTGTAAACACACTTGTCCGTGCTCTGAAATGACTATTCCATCTTTCAGCAGGTTCAACTTTTTTTTTTAAACCCCTGAACATTCACTTATCAATTGAATTTATTACTCGTGTTGCAAATATTTTAGAAATTTCGTCATGGACGATGTGATGGAGCCGCTAACGATAGAAGAAGGCGGTCAAAGACCTCGCAGGCGCCGGAACGCTGTATACGGCAGGTGGCGTCTGACCTTCAATGCGCTAAATGGATTTTTAGCTTCAAAATTTACTCGTGCTTGCACAAGGTGTAGAAATTTCTGTATCCACATTTTCTGCGAAGTTTGCGACTGCAATCCGTTCTTCGCGGGTTTCATTTCGTTTATAGTTCTAGTATTTATTCTCGCCTTTTTAAGTATCGTGATTGGCGAAGCAGTGAAAAATATGAACAAGCACGTTGTCAATAATTTTGCACCTCTACCTAATCACACTCTACGTTTGGAGCACTTAGGCCAAGCAGCATACAGCGTAACGGGTAAGTGATCTTTGAATTTGAGTATTTTATGGCAATATGACGCTTAATGCATAAACTATTAACGATGTAATTCACAGTCAAACAAAATGATTTCCATAAATAGGAATTGCATATTTTTTCTATGTATTTTTTAAACATCGTAAAGCTAAGCCGAAAACACAGAACCAAACCTAGCCAACTTCTCCCAACCTAAACCTACGTCGTTAATTCAACTGCGGCGCATCTCGAACGCTGGGGCGGGATGCACAAACTCATTGTAAAGTAACGGTAACGTAAACTGTACAGTTCATTGAATAAGTACCGATATCGCGGCTTAGATTTTGTCCCTTTCGTGTACTGATCTCAAACTTATGTTTTAAGACTGACAAACTCAATGTTAAATTGAGGAGTAAAAATATAAAAATTCAGCAGTTACATGGTTGCATTTGTGCCTGCAGCTGTACAGTTACAATGCTCGTAACTTTACAAGGCGTTTGAGCATTCGGCTACTGTGCCCCATAATGTACATATAACTCAACTAACCTCACCTCCCTCCCATAATTAAGGCAATATAAGACAACCTCGCTTTCGGAACTGTATAAGGCCTATTTTCTACTAGCTTTTCAACGCGGCAGTTTTAACACCCAGTTAACGCCTCTTAAATGAATCCATGTTAAATGAATGGAATCAAATATGTTCAGTCTAAACTGGTGTTTTTCGCGCTTTGGCTGTCAGGCCGTAGCAACGTGTTTGGAGGTATTGCCACCGCGGCGTTTCCAAAGCAGGTCATACTATACTGGCAGGTTTCAAAGCAGTTCTGCCGTACCGGAGGGGTAAACGGTAAAAACAGCGTTTTAAGCGCTAGTATAGAAGGGGCTCATAGCACGAATAGCGTTTTTGCGGCGCCTAAAACCGCCGCGTTTTCAAAGCCCAGTAAAGATTTAATAAAATACAGGGAGGCGTGAGCAGTAAAACGCAGTTTTGAACGCTAGTATAGAAGGGGCCTAAGTATTTACTACGAGACTACTCCATCCTGCATTTCATTTGTAAATTGTAGATGTTTAATTCATATCTCTGTGAATATGAATTTTCGAATGGAAGATATGGGCATTTCTTTGACTCTATTGAGTATCAAATTACTGAACTTAACTGAGGTAGTCCCGAGTGCCTTCTCCGCAGGGGATGTAGCATCTGGCCGCAGTTCCTGCTGAGAAGGTTAGTTTTGTAAAGTTAGGTAGGCTCTCAATACTTCCCCTTCTGTTTCGGGAGGTGGGCT
>LQNS02000303.1:8822081-8832592 GCA_001587735.2 Parhyale hawaiensis
TTTAAGGTCTCTGACTCCTAGACACCGGTTGGTTGACCCCAGACAGGCTAAAGTGGGTGAGAGCCACCCGCCCACGGGGGCAAGAGGCTAGTGGAAGTTGAACTTCCAGTAGGCTCTAAACAAAAGTTTTTGAGTCTTAAAAGTTCTCCTAAAACCAAATCGTATACGGCTGATACGAAACTTGCTGAAACGAATTATTAACCTTTGTTTACGGCGAGTAGTGGGGGAGAGTTACTAACGGAGCGGGCATTACGCCCACCTCGCGTGCGTCGTACACACACGATCAAGATATCATATCTCTCTCTCGTCGCTACGCTGGTCCACAGACTCAGGCCCAGACAACGCGGTGCCGAGCCCAGATCCACCACCACAACAATAAGTCTTAGGTCCAGCCAAGGCCTTATCAATGTCACATTTCTGCTACCATAGTAAGGTGCCCTACCATCTATCGTATCGTATCTATCGTATCGAGTGTATCACTTTACGGTACGGTACGGTATTTTGTAGATTTCATACTGTTGCAGGAATCTCTTTATTGTTCTCACATTGAAGTTTCTATGAGGGGATTCCCAAAGGATCTCCACCATTATCGCGTCTGCGTCCTCTCCCTTGAGGGCATGGGGAAACAGTTCTTTCGGATATCCGGGTATTTGGGGCATTCGGTCAAGAAATTATGTACAGTCAGCAGCACGAAACAATCATCGCAACAGGGCTGTGGCGGCGTTCCATCAACTAGTGATGGATCAACCTGGCGTGGCAAATAAGTAACCTGGGCATTACCATCTTCATAAAGCGATCATTGCACCTGGAAGTTGTCAATTTTTGTATTTCCGGCCTTTCTAGCCATTTTAATGTTAGGGTTAATGCAAATATCTAAAGTTTAATTACCGTTATAATCTAGGATTTTCTTCTGCAAATGCAAGTAGTGGCTAAGCACAGCTAATACCAATAGTAATGTTGAAAAGATATGGAGATAGTATTTTTCTTCAATTTTAACAACATTTCTGCATAGGATTGGTGTAAAGTTACAACTACTCATGCAGCGGTGGGTTGCACGCAGCGGCAACACCGCCAGTTCAGTACAGAAATACTAGTACGTATTGGAAGAAAAATATGCACAGTATGTCACCAATTAAATCGCAAACTTGATTTTGATGGAGCACCAGAACAATTATGGTTGTTACTATCACACACCTGAAGGAAGGGGCAGGTGGACCAGGTGGGGGAGGCAAAGGCCTCTGCTCCACCTTCTGTGGCCCACGGAGAGGTGCTAGGGAGGCTCCCTGGTGGTGGGTCAAGAAGGATGAAGAAGTTCCCAGACCTCCCAGGGTTGGCAAGCCCGCTAGAGATGACGACAGCCCACTGAGAGCGCTTGAATGGCCCACGACAGACAAAGTCGGCCCAGGGACTTCTTCCGTGTCATGTGGCCAATCCATGCCAGCTTTCTCGAAGAAACTGTAAATATTACAAATGAGTCAACATCACAAGTAACTCAAAGTAACACGGTGATGCCAGGAATATGCAAGGTAAAAAATTTAAGAAGCGCTTTAACGCCTCCATGGTCGCCGAACAATAAAAATATTTTCAATTTTATTATATTCAGCGTATACGCCATCCCCTTTCCCCTAAGAAAATATCAGGTTGGAGCAAAAGTTTATGCCGACTTATAAGAAAGGAATTTTTAATCACTTAAATTTATATTACGCCTATTCTTTGCTTTCACAACACCTTTTTGTTTTAGATACCATTTTTGGTAGACTTGCCACAGGTGATGAGGTGATGAGCAAGGGTGTGATATTATGCAATTATAATATACATTATATGCAGCTATACTTATGCATTATATGCAGTTACGTTATGCAACGATGCACCTATTATTATGCAAATATGCATTTTTATAAAGCTAACATGCATATATTATTATGCAAATATGCATTCAATATGCAAATATACATTTAATTTTATGGACATATGAATTTATTTCATTTCAACATATTTTAAGCGAATTCCTGTAATTAATTTGATGTAAAGGAGAAACTTAGCATTCGTCTGACTATAACTAGGTATGTACTGTATAGATCACTAGGTACATATATTGTACTAGTGTTCCTATAAACTCTCAACTGTATTGAGTAATTGGGGAGATGTGGAAGACTCAAGGAAAACATAATTACTTCCTAATTGTAATAACTGTAAAAAACAAAGCAAAAATTGTTAAAGAACACATGTAAATATGACCTACTTACAGTGAAATAATATCAAAATGTAGTAACAATCTTATCATAGCTCATATGTTGGTAACAGAAGGTAAGCTAAGTAACATTAACAAAACAAGCATATAATGCCATCTATTTTACGAGTTACATTTGACTAACACATGGTACTTCAAATTCTCAAAGGTGAAACTCCTCCTTTTGTCAGTTAAAACTGTTTTATAAACAGAAAAGTCTCTCTCAACTTCACAAGATACAACTGGCGCATATATACTTGTAACAAAGCATATCACAAGGGGTGAGATCATTTGGAAAATGATCCGGTGCAGTAATAAATGGATCGCCCTTCGATACTGAATTGATATATTTCAATGAGGCGAAGCCAGCATTTTTCTGCAGTACATCGTCAAGCTTGTGTAGTAATTATTTGTCACATGATGGTTTCAAGGATTCTCTAACATTGTCAATAATATCAATCGCAGAAGACAATGGAAGACCTGAAGCCTCTGTTTTATTGACTTGGGCAATATCGAGAATATTGCAGAGATGAAATATAATGTGGTTGGTGTATCATCCTGAAGCAGAACATTTGAGCCTTCAATGCTTTGAGCTTGGCTGCTGGCAAACGTGGATTTAACTTCACAGATTTTGTCGAAGTTAGTAGCCAAGTATGTCGCTGCTTCAATCCATGTGCCCCATCTTGTCATGACAGGAGAAGTAGGAAGCGTTGTGTTCGGGCAAAGGTCTCTAAATGTGTCAATTCTGTTGGGTGATCGTACAAGTACACTCTTGAATGATGAAATTAAAGCATTTATGCTTGGGTAATTAGAGTGAACTAGCTCAGCAACCCTATGTAATACATGGGCTGAACTCGTCAAGTGTATCATTTTAGGATACGTTACTTGCAGAGCATTATTAGCTTTCTTCATATAAGAAGCAGCATCAGTAGTGACTATCAGAAAGTTGTTATAGTTTACTTGCTGCAGCCAAATGCATCGCAAAGAATCGTGGAAGAATGCAGAAATTGTCGAATGGTTCACTTTAAGATCTGTACATAAGCCAAGTAACTAGCTTTTACATCGTTCATCGTCAACTCCCAGTACGCCAAATATGAAGCAGACATGTCGTAGTTCTATATCTGTGGTTTCATCCAGAGATACCCATACTTTTTGTCCGTCTGCCTTCTTCCTTAATTCTTCCATTTTTTCATCATACACACGTTGCACATAATACTTCCGGATAGTTGACTGGTCAGGGGTGGCCTTTCCTGTGTAGTTTTTCAAAAACTCCTTGTGTATTAGCAACATTGTTTAATTTGTTGAAAGGTATGTCCGCTGATAAAAATGCTCCACATAGGTCATTGGTGAAGTTCTTCTGAGCAACATGGCCAGATAATTGACTCTCAGGTTCTTCAAGGTTAATATCGACATTTCAGAGTTTTCAGACTTCGGACAGCAGGTCATCCGCAAACTTTTTTTTTTGTGGCGTGCGGTCTCTAAATGTTGGGTCACTTGTGATCGTCGCTGAGTTGATATATGAGAGAAGAGTTTAATTACGAATTATGTCATAGTTACCAGTCACCTTAAAGGTTCCCTAAACTCGAAATCATGGTTATGAAGATTATCGTCTAAACAGATTGATTTAACCCTTTAGTGCCTCAATAGAACACCACTTTCCGTAGGAATAACACTACAGGTAATATCATGTGTGTACTGTAGGCACTAAAGGGTTAATGTCATACATCAATATTCCAATAGTTGTTCCTCTTTCTTTTCAGTAATTAAATAGTTATCTATTCAATTTTGCATTAATGTAAATAGTAGCTTTACCATGAAGACAGAACTATAGGGAATTTCGGTAGCTACCACATGTCAATCGTGAATGAAGCTAATTGTACATGTATTTACTGAACTTCTTAAATCAGATTGCATATTCTCTACTTCATATAGCTACCACAATCGTTGCTTTTGGAAGCATTTAACATGAGAAAAAGAAAGCAACCTTTGGAGAATACAAAAAACTAAGGATATCGAAGTAACTGGCCGATATTATTTGCACTTTTACTTTCTTATAGTCGAATTCGAAAGAGGGTTGGATTTTTGCGTTACAGATCTTTAATAAATTATTTCTTTGTTGAAATGCGACATAGATACAAAAAAAATATCACCAGAAATGTCAGCAACCTTCATTCCACTATATGAAAAAAAAAAAAATACGTTTATGAGACCTTGAAAACAATATAAATAATTCTACTTTATGACTTTACCTGTATATTGCAATACTTGCAGGATAATTGACCATCAATTTCAGTGACATCTTGAAATTCCAGCACGTATCTCTGAATTTTTTGAGAATTTGTCCTGGCAGTTTTCGGCATAATTGCTAAGGAATGTTAATGCCTTAATCAAAAGTTCTTTGGAAATGTTTCAGTAAACATGGCTGCGCCCTTTTGTCTTTTCTAAACATAGCCGCCAAAACAAAGTGGTTGGTTAAATAATACTGATCGATAATAATAGTTTAGCAGCTTTTTTTTGAGGTTTAATATTATATGTTTATCATTATTATTATACAAGGACAACCCAGCCGCCCAAAAGAACGAATATATGTATGGGTCAAACCTTGACTCTTTGTTTAGGCGGCTATGTTTAAAAAAGACAGGGGCTGGGCCAGGTTTGCTGAAACATTTCACACGATATGGAGTAGGCCTATAAAACTGTTCGCGTCTGGAAAACGGGAGAAATTGCAATTTTACTCCACCACGATATGCATAGACAGTAGGGACGGCAGCAGACTACGACTGAGTATCCGGTTGAATCCCAACAGGCATGAAGTTCAGCAGTCATCCGTAAGTGCTCTACACGACCACAACGCCCTCATCAATTCAACACACCCAATGGAATCCAACTCCATTACACTGTTATTTACAAAGTATAATACGTATGACATGAAAGGTAGCTATTAATTTAGTTATTTCTGCACCACACTAGGGTTTCACGTCAAACCAGATGAATATAATATGTCAATACATATAAATACATGTTGGGACATTAATCACGTATGTACCTATAAATCCCTTTAGTGCCTCAAGAGAACATCACTTTTTGTAGGAATAACACTACATGTAATGTCATCATATGTGTACTGTAGGCACTAAAGGGATATTAATGGTGCATAAGCATTTCGAGTTAATGCAATGCATTTTACAAATTGCATAAGCAATTGACCAATATTTATGCAATATGTATTTATGCAAAAAGCGCAAAGTCACAGCCCTGGTGATGAGAAGAGGATTCTCTACAAAAACGTTAAACGCCGGCGATCGTGGATAAATCGATGAGAAAGACCCGTTCAGCAACTGAGAACCGGACTCCATCCCAAAAAGAAGACGTTGCGCGTCATGGCGGGGTACGGATGGGTACAGCCACTCGGGAAAACGATGAACACAGCATCTAAATACTGTGAGCGGCATGAAGAAAGGGATAGAAGAAACGTGGACATGAATATGCCCTAAAATTTTATGAATGCATACCTAGTATGGCATAGACATATTAGCGCCAAAACACCACAACACTACAACAGCTTACTTCGGAGGCACGGGGTCGTCATCAGCAGACAGCGCATGGGGTGTAGCAACGCGTGGCAGGTGCATCGCAACAAGGCGGGATGCTTCACTCTTCAGAGGCTGAAAAATTTATGGAATAGAGAAAGATAAGCTGTTGATGCTGAGGGCAAAGTCAGGCTACGCACATGAGTAGTTGAATCACTTGATTATCATTACAATATTCAAGTTATTCAGCTATTTATATTATAACAATATAATCACGATAAACAATATACAGCTAGCCACAGTAAATTCGCATTGTGACCAGCATAAATAAAAATGTCAAACGAAAACCCATTAGAGTTTATAATGACTTAAGTAAATCTACTATGTAAAGAATTACAGATTCTAGAAAAAGATCATTCAGCCAGAAACTAAAGAAACTAATACTACCCTTTATACAGGCAATAGCTACGTCAAAAATGGTATTTTCTTTGGAAAACCAGACCTGGTATTCCTCGTACAGCCGCCGTGCATTATCAAACGCCTTGCTCCGGAGCTCCTCGCCACTCTTGATGATGTTCTCCATCTGAAACAGAATAGAATATGGTAGCAATTATGTATAACAATATGGTGATGTTAAGGCAAATACCTAGTGCTGAGACCGTGTAAAGTAGAAAAACAGCAGCTAGGAGTTATCCATCCCCCACCTATAGAATAAGTGCGGCGTAGTTGGATTAAACTGTAATGTAGATGACATTATTATTATACAGTAATTCTAGTTTGATCTTCTATTGTAGTTACAGCATTACTTGCGACCTCAAGAGAGGAAGAAGGAAGGGGTCTGTGGTATAAAAGAAACGTAGAACCCATGCGTGGGATAGACTTACTCTCAGACACAGATAACACAAGTTTTTACCCACAGTGCAAACACTTGGCTTGATATTAAAGCAAATTATTTTGGTACAGTTGGTAGCTAGTTACATGTTTAGCTATGCAAGGCTTAGGTGAGTTGATAGCAAGCTGAGGCAGTGACTGTCACGTATAGAAAGCTTCAACAAGTAATGTATCAATCTCAAATATATAGGCTAGTGTACTTGCTTCCTGGTTCAGTTCAAAATATTTTGTGGTAGGCCTATCAGACTTCTGGTGGTAGACACTGCCTTCTCATTTTTTAGCCTCCGTAAACTTTTCAATATTAAAACTATACTGTTCATTTCAGCAGACAAATGAGGTAAAATGGTACATATAGCTATGTATTAGACTATTGTGTTAACGGTTACAAATTTAAAAGTGGTAACAAAAAACTCAGACATATAGGTACATATACATATAAAACAAAACAGGTAGGTAGTTACTTGCAGGAGAAAGCACGGTAATTGCTCGACAATGTTGTACAGTGCAATCAGATGGAATACAATAAAGATCAATAATCATAAATCAAAGTTCGCCAGCAGTAGCATATCAAGTATGTTGGAAACCCTGGGGTAGGAAGCATAGTGAAAACTTAGGTAGGCCTAAGTTTGTTGGTGAAGTGATACTGTGATAGTCATGAAATTTAGTTGGTAGTGACATACAAATAAAATTTTAGAGATAAGATATTGAAATTTGGGTAAAAGCAGGAAAAAATAAACCGCAAATAGGTAGGTAGCTAGAGTGGGAAGAATAGGGTTGCAATGTTGGAAGGGGAGGTGTAACTCTTGAATCCTAGACCCAGCAGATATTCTACTCAAAATCGATGCAACCAAAATTTGTATGAAACTCCTAAACACAGATACCGGTATTTATAAATGCAAATACGGAAAAAGCTAAGATTTTGCTCAGTCAGCTAGCACATGTCTGAACTAATTGATTCAAAACCTAAGTTGGACTTACAGCATTGATATCAGCATGAATTTGTCGAAGTTCTTCCACATGCGCCATTTTCTCCTGCAATAGCTGCTCCATTTCTGCCTTGTAGTCAGCCAGGCTGGCCTCCTCAACCTGGACGGCTTCAACTTCAGCAGCAAGACGCTGGCGTAGTCGCTCAACAGCCAGCATTTTCTGTCTGTAAATAAAATTTTCTCACTTAAAATAATATCAAAGCTTAAAAACATAGAGCTACTTCAGATGGCAATGTAGCTATAGGCCTATACACTGAGTTTTTAGTTGTTAATTGATGATGCAATGATGCATCATCATGAAGTTAGTTGCCCTTACACATCTAGCTATCTATTAAAATCAACTAAAACTCAAGTTAATGACATGGATAGCATGGTTTGAAATTTTGTTAAATGATAGCAGGCCTCATGGGTTAATTAGTGAACAATAAAGCTAAAAATATATCTGCTGGCATGTGTGATGATACTGCTTTTTATTACCATATGTATAAGTTAGCTGTTAAAATTTTAATTAAAATATTTAGGTTCCAGGAATTCACTGAAGTACGACAAACCTGAGTGCTCAGTAGCTACGAGAGAAATCAAAGTTCTTTCGGCATACAGTTTCAAGGTAATTAGCTATGGCCCTTTGGTGTTGCACATACAATTTCTATTTGCAGTGGCTTGCTCCGCAGAGTACCACTGTCGGTGGCACTTAGACTCGCACAGCCGAGGCTTCTCCATGACAGGAGGACAGGTCAGAGTCGTCACACTCATATAAGACAGATACGGTACTAAGTACTCTTTCAAATTTTTTCAAAATTTCATCACTTTTCCATGATTTGTGAGGTATTTCCTCAGTATTCTTGCCAAAATCTGAGCTGAGTTCGCTGTTAGGCGTTTCTGTGAAGTTTAGACGAAGTCTCAGATTTTTTTTTTATCTGGTCATGCCTCCTTGTATCCTTCACCCTTATTCCTCCTTGCAGCCTATATCAGGCCGGCCAGCACACTCCAGCTTCACTGTAACCCACACAGAAACATAATGAAATAACCTACCCTAATTAAACCGGCACTGCCCGGTCATTCATTCTCTTCCTATTTTTCTATTTTCACCTTTCTTTCATTTTCCTCTCTACCTACTAACATCTCTCCCACTATCGTCTAATTTTCTCCTCTTTTCACTCCACTCACCGCCAGCTTCACTTGTTGACGACTCGCGACAGAAGAAACATCTCAACTGACCTCCTCCTCCTCCAAATTAAAGTTCCAAATTGTCAAGTTCACAAACTTCAGTGCTCAGTCCCTTAATCTTCATTTGGGTCCCACCTTTGAGACTAACTCAAAAACAGAGAGTAAGTACCTTTTGGACTTACAAAAATTTTCTAATCCAACCTTTTGGACTCTAACTCAGAATCAGTGTGTGGCTTTGGGACTTAGAATTTTCTCATCCAGTAATATGAACTTAGAAAATTTTTTCTAGAACACGTTTGGACTTGGTCTCAGAATGGAAAGGTACAATTGAGACTTAGCCACAGAATGGAAGGGCTTGTTGACACGTAGCCCAAAGAATGGAAGATCTCAACGACACTTAGCCTGAGACTGGCTCATCTGGTCTACTCTTAACCTAATTCCTAGTTTGGACTTAGGTTTTTTCTGAGAACTTCTGGTACCTGACGGCCGTTTTTGAACTTTGAAGTTTTATACTTAGTCCTTCTTTTGAACTTAGTCCCGGCACTACCAGACACTGAGAGCACTTATACTGAATCGGTTTGCAATTCCTGAAGATTGTCAAAACTTTCTAAAATGAGAAAACTTTAAAACTTCAAGAATTATCTGGTAATTTTCAGAAACGCACTTCCCATTTATACCTCGGAAAAGAGTTATCTCTCCTAAGCCTTGGGCCTCCTTATTCAAACTAAAGTACACCGCCGGCCTAGAATCCGGCTTAGCATGGCAGAGAAAAGCTGTGGATATGCGCTTAGGGACGTGGAGAGTTGACTCTGCTTGAGAGATGAATGGAATTGCACTGGAAATTACTAATAGAGAAACTTTAACTTGTACTTTTCACTGGAACTTTGGAATGTTTAAAATACCAGTTTCAGAACTTGTAGTTTTTACTGAGAATCCCTTTTTGGACTAACTCTAAATGAAGCAATGCTTTTTAGCCTTATAAAATTTTCTGGGTTCCTCTTTTGGGACTTGGAAAAATTCTCTCTTTGAGCTTCCGCAATTGACACTTTGAAATTTCTGAGGTAGTCCCTTTAGACTTAGCCTCAGTTACATGGAAGCAGTTATACTTTGAAACTTTTGGATCCCGGCGTCGGGACTTAGAATACTTATGAGAAGTCCATGGAGCATTGCCTTTAATACAGAGAAGCTAATTATATGTTATTACACTGCAATTTCACTGATAGGGACTTAGTTCCCTTAGGGCCTAGGGTCTGTTGATACTTTGATTAATTATAAAATAAAGATGAAGTCGACATGAACTAATATAAAAGTTTGACGTTTCGGAAGCATCCTTCCATCTTCAAAAATCGAATAAAACCTCCTAAGGATATATACCTAACAACAATTTTTTTTTTATTTAAGAAGACCTAAAACGTGATGGTGTTAGCAGTGTGGGACCTAGAGGGCGATTGACCACGGTACGCTATGGGGTCCTTATATAAGCGTCGAGCGGCACGGGAAGTGGAGGAGAATCGGGCAAGTGCAGTCGGAGGAAAAAGCGTCAGCCATGGTTATGACGAATGGTACAGCTGTAGTCGTTATATAGGGTGGGGAGAAACTGAACATGTACAGTCATGGAGGGAAAATGTGTCCTACACAAAGAGCGGACGAGCCAAGCTGTGAGCAGGGGCCGGGTGCCAGACCCCGTACAGTCAGCAGATATGTAGT
>LQNS02000303.1:8840238-8853915 GCA_001587735.2 Parhyale hawaiensis
TTTTTAGGCATACATATGTCGGCTTCCGGACGAATCTCTATACAACGGAATGCTCCGGTGTATAGCGAGAAACGTCCGTTATATAGGGATCTCTCTATAAACCAGAAATCTCCTTATAATGGACGAAAAATTTCTGAGGCTCCCCCCGAGGTGTCCGTTATATAGAGAGTTTACTGTATTTGGAACATGGCAACCTTCTTTCTGCTCATCAATTTTGGCTTCATTGTGCAAGGTCTACAGAAGATCAGTTGCTGCTTACCTACGCAGATGTTGTGCGTGGTTTGGAGAATCGTGAGACTGTTGATGTTTTTTCTGAATTTCTCGAAGGCATTCGACCGGGTCTGCCATTCCGTGTAGCTTTGGAAGTTGTCTGATCTTGGAGTGGGTGGTGTTGTCCTGTCTTGGATTGCTTCATTCTCAATTGGTTGTACATTTCGGGTGTGTATCGATGGCTGTTGTAGTGGTGATCGACCGGTGTCTAGTGGCGTTCCTCAGGGTTTGGTTTTGGGACCTATATTATTCTTAATTTATGTTGATCCTCTGGTGTCCTTGTTGTCTTGCTCAGTCAAGGTGTTTGCTGATGATTTTAAACTGTATGTGTCTTATCCCAGGGGCTCCACTGATGGAGGCCCCATTTTGCAGAGAGATCTAGATGTTCTACTTGGGGTTGTCAAGTCTTGGAATTTAGTGTTGAATCCTGAAAAGTGTGCCATGATGAGGTTCTGCCGCGGATACAATTTGGTGGAGTATGCAGCATGTCCCTATCTCCTTAGGGAATCCGTGTTGAGAGGTCTTAATTCTCACAGGGACATGGGAGTTGTTGATTCAGACTTGAAGCTTCATGCCCACATTAGACAGGCAGTTAGTAGAGCATCTGCAGTTGTGAAGAACTTGTTAAGATCCACTGTGTGTAGGAGTCCTGATTTCATGCTTGCTCTTTACGTGGCACATGTGAGGCCTATCTTGGATAATTGCTCAGTTGTTTGGAATACAGGCTACATTGGTGATCTGAGGCTGTTGGAGTCGGTTCAGCAAAAGTGGACCAAGTGTGTGGAGGGTTGTAGGGATCTAAGTTACGGTGACAGACTTAAGAGGTTCAACCTTTTTTCGGTGATGGGCAGGTTGCTGCAAGCGGACTTGATCAAGGGTTGAAAGGTTCTTTCAGGTAATAGAAGCGCTGCTGACATGTCGGTGCTGTTTTTAAGGGCTGGGGATGGAGTAACCAGGGGCCACTCAATGAAGTTAATGCGTCCATATTTCGGCACGGATGAGGGGTGTAGGTCATTTCCCTCGAGATGTGTTAGGCAGTGGAATGCATTGCCGGAGGATGTTGTGTCAGCGAGCTCTCTGGTGGTTTTCAAGAGAAAACTAGCTCACCATTTGGGTGATGTCTTGTACGAATGTATGTAGTGCTGATCGTTGTTCGTTTTGCTTTTCTGTAGCTTCCCTGTTGATTTTTCTGGTAGCCAACCAGGCACCTTCCAGCTGAGTTCTTTGGGAGCTTGTTTTACGTGATTTCCTGTGCTGGCATGTGGGGCTGAGCTTGCCTCCTTGACCTGGTGCTCCCTTCCTTGGGGTGGCCCTGGCTGTGGGAGACTGCAAAGGTGAGTTACAAAGGTGAGCCCTGCTGCCAACAACGACTTTTTATGCCATGGGCTTCCAATAAATTCATTTGTTGCTCATTACTATCAAAATGTACTACTTGTACGGTGAAGAATTGAGTATGTCTTGTGGTCTCTATTGATAGGTTAGGTTCCTTGTTCCCTAGAGTTGACGCAATTTTGTTCATATTACTAAGGGTTGTAGCACATTTAGAGTCCATTTTAACTTATATTAGGCCCATTCTTCATCTATTAGAGATATTTCAAGCAATATCAAAAATTTTTTTTCAACTTGTTTAATATTTATTCCCAAAGAAATAGTTTTCTCTTTTATCCTCTATGCTTCTAATTCATACCATAAAATATCATCGGGTTCCCCCTCATTGACATTGTATTGCCGCAGGTACCTCCTGCTGTTCCATGCTACCCTAGCACAAGAAAGTCCACCTCCCTTACAGTGACCCCCTTGCTTACCTAAGTTGTCTACAGAATTGCCATCCCCATTGTAGAGATAAATATAAAAAAAAAGACTATGCTAGTCTTGATTTTGTTATTCTATTGCATAACACAAAATTTTGTTCATACGGGTGTCATTTCGGTTGTTTTAGTTGCCATTCCGGTTATTACCCTGCCATTCCGGTGACTAGGCGCCATTTTGGTTAATCTATGCACTGCTAACTACCTAACTAAATCATGGTAATTCTCACTGCAGAGCTTTAGTAGGTCATGAACTCCTTAAACAGTGATAAACACATCTATCCCTAATTGCCACCTCTCTCTTATCCCATACCCTTGCCAGGTACTCTTTGACACTCTCAATCACCATCACACTTGCCGCTCCATCACACGCAAGCCTCATTTCATAGTGTAGCACTCCTCCCCAAGATCTTGGCGACTAATTTGCCACCCTCGGATATTTGGGTAGGGGCCTTTGAGTGCCACTTCATTTCATAGTGTAGCATTTCTCGCTAAGATTTTGGCAAGTAGTTTGCCGCCCCCAGAAATGCGGGTGGGCGCCTATGACTATGAGCGCCACGACCTGTGCAACTTCATTTCATATTGTGGCACTTCTCGCCAAGATCTTGGCGAGTAGTTTGCCACCTTCGGAAATGTGGGTGGGCGCCTATGAGCGCCGCAACCTGTGGAACCTCATTTCATGGTGTGGCAATTCTTGATAAAAAAACTTGGCGACTAATTTGCCACCCTCGGAAATTTGGGTGGGCACCTATGAGCGCCACAACCTGTGGAACCTCATTTCATAGTGTGGCAATTCTCGGGAAGATCTTGGCAATCAATTTGCCACCCTCGGAAATTTGGGTGAGCGCCTCTGAGTGCCGCGACCAGTGGAACCTCATTTCATAGTGTGGCACTTCTCGCCAAGATCTTGGGCCTTGGCGACTGATTTGCCACCCTCGGAAATGCGGCACGCAAGCATTCGAGTCAACCAGTCCAGCCCCGTTCTCTCGTACACCACACCTCTTGAGCACCCTACTCTTCTAAGACTACATGCATCATTAGCCCTTGTTTCTGTGAATATGCTGCACACTCCACACTTTCATCCTCACCCCAGTCACACACAACTTCCTGTTTCATTCCACAAATAGGTGCAAGCATTCACACCGAGAGCCTGAGACCGAGCTTGAAACAACAGGTCACCCCTTCAACTTCCATCATACCAACATTAAACTTATGACATTCTTTATTTCTGTAGGTATCATACTAGAGTTGACTTTTCTTTCATAGCTACCTCCTCTTCATTCATGAAGTCCGTATTATGTACAGGACAATGAATATATCTTTAAAAAATAATATTGTCATAATTGTATTTTAATAGTCTACTTACCGTATTTCTTTGATATATTCTAGCTTCACTAAAGCAGCACGATTATCTTCTTCCAAAGTAGTGGCCATGTTCTCCGTGTTTGGCAAGTACAATGAGACGCCCTTGCTATGTTTGTAAACATAATACTATCGGGTAACGTTCATATGACACTACTGGACGAAGCTGAAGTGCCCAGAGAACAATATGAAAAAATTGAAGATATTATATAAACAGGCCAGAAATAAATACAATTGTGTATCTGTATCTCCATACAGATACACAATTGCTAATCCACTTAATGAAAGCGTAATGCTTTTACATGGAATTGTGTTCTACGTTATTATCCAAACAGAAGAAAACACCCGCTGTATTATGCTGAAGGATAATTACATGAGTTATATTAATCCACGAAAGCCGGTTGGCAATATATTCATATAATTGAGTATTATCCCTTTTGTTTGCGACTGTGCTGTGGTATTCTCTTTAGAAGTATAGAGTGCAAAGGTTTTTGAGGGTAAGTTAGTTCACTCGCCATTCATCTCAACGTGTTCTGTAACTTCTCTTACCCACTTCTCTATATGGTTTACTGTGCCCTAGAAATAGCAAGAAAGTGCACTGTTTCTGAGTTTTAGTTCACACCAAACTTGAAGATATATCTTTAACTTCAGCGTCGGCGGAAAGTCAAAATTATTGAGGGGGCCCAGCCGCGGAGCATGGCTCCCCGTCCCCGGGCGTCGACTTCTTCTGATGAGTGTATTTTATATAGTGTCAAAATGCATCAGTACATTTACCGCAACCTCCCATTCCGTTACTTAAAATCCAATATCAGATTCTTTCCTAAATTTTGTCAGCTTCTAAACTACTGACTACATGACTAATTTCTATTCGTCTTCTCCTCTACTAGAGTGCATCACAGTTAACCAGAAAAGTTGGAACGCTCTGTCACAAAGTGAAATTATAAAGCCGTGCGGAGAAGAGCGATATCTTGACTTTGACTTGGGAATTGGGCTTTTACTGCAGCCACTGATCCCAGTTATACTCAGCTAGTAAAAAAAAAAATACACTGAGCCGGTAGCTATTGAGTCCTACCGTTGTCTACCAGCTATGGCCCGCAAGGTTGCAAGAACTTACTCAGTTACCCTCCCCCAGCCCTACAATAACGGTGGTTTCCCCCCTCCACTCCAGGGACTGTCCCCAAACCGCGCCTCCCCCACGTTGCCCGAAGGAACCTTTTCGCAGTCTCCACCACCCCAACCGGCACCCCCTCCCCAAAACCCAGCTGATGTCGACCACCCCAAATTGTTGGATTGTTAAGTTTGGCACGACATTTCAGTGCACACGTGGCGAGGGAAACGTCTTTGGAGCAGAAATGTCCTAGGGTAAAGTTTTGAGAAGTTGTATAGAAAAGATATTGTAAACATTACTTTAATGAATTTTATTGCTGGCTTTACAAGCCGGTTTTTAGTCAACGTGCATAGTTTTCAGCTACTGAATGCTTCGTGTTATCTATTAGCTAGCAAACAAAATTTTCAGATGTAAGTTTTCTGCAACTATCATTGTTGTAACCTGGAGATAAATGCATTTAAATAATTTATATATTGCAATTACAATCACTGCCTTCTAACGTAAAGTCTTAAGAAAAACGAAGGCGTTACATACCATAGTAGTCAACAGATAATAAGGAAAACTGGACAATAAGTTGCTTTGAATTGCTTCTAAGCTACGAAAAATATTCGCCTATATGCATCCTGCTAAACTCGCACTTTAGGCAACTCCTTCGCCGAATCTGACGGAGCAATTTTGGGCGAAATGCCACTTTCGACAATTTTTGCTTCTCGTCTGCATTGGGGTTTATCGTGCCATTGCATTTTACATATAATTTAAGCTGTGCGCAGACAGATGACATCTTCGTGGATTTCGACCAGACAAATTTTCGGATCGTCAAGCTTGGCACATTTCAATGTACAAGCAGAGGCGTAACTATAGGAGGGGGGCAAAGGGGGACAGCTGTCCCAGGCGCAGCATCTAGGGGCGCCAAACTGAGGCGGGAATATAAACTAATCCTAACAGATTACTAATACGTTTCCAATCCAATAATGGAATTAGGAGGGTTGAGCAAGTGTGCATTGCGTATTATTCCGTGCCCCTTGGGCCAGTGCGCGCCGGCCGCACTACAGCTTTTTAAGGAAGAAGAGTTTTTGAAGAGATGCACCAAGCAGATGAGTGTTATGAGAAACGTAGGGTACGTAATGTCCCTGAAGTTGGCGAGGGAACTTATAAGCCCACTGCTAGGTACATAGGCTTCGAATAAATTTAGATAATATGAGGAGAATAAATAACTAAAGGAGTTGAATCACGCATCCAGATTTATTCAGATAAATTAGGAAAGCTATGACGAATTGCAGACTATTATGAGTTGAAGACACAAAATTTATACGAATGAATAACTGGTACTGAACACAACAAAAAAAGTAGGGCGTACTTGTATCGTATTTAATAGCTCCTCACTCATTTGCGTTTCGTTAACAGAATTACAGAAGTGAACAGACGCATCCGTCTTTAATAGCCTTTTGTTAACCTGCAGAATTGACGGTAAATATTTAATAAAATACTTTTCAACAGACCTACAGCTGCGAACACCACGACGGAATAAAACGTTCCGAAGCTGGGCTGAGGAAAATCATTCTTTTGACTATCGGGCAAGCCAGTCTTGATTTTCTGAGATACTTCAGTGGCACGTGATGAAAGATGTCTGCAGAGTCAGTGGCACGTGATGAATGATGTCTGCAGAGTCAGTGGCACGTGATGAATGATGTCTGCAGAGTTAATGGCACGTGATGAATATGATGCCTGCAGAGTCAGTGACACGTGATGAATGATGTCTGCAGAGTCAGAGGCACGTGATGAATGATGTCTGCAGAGTCAGTGGCACGTGATGAATGATGTCTGCAGAGTCAGTGACACGTGATGAATGATGTCTGCAGTGAGTGGCACGTGATGAATGATGTCTGCAGAGTGCAGAGTCAGTGACACGTGATGAATGATGTCTGCAATGAGTGGCATGTGATGAATGATGTCTGCAGAGTCAGTGGCACGTGATGAATGATGTCTGCAGTGAGTGGCACGTGATGAATGATGTCTGCAGAGTCAATGGCACGTGATGAATGATGTCTGCAGAGTCAGTGGCACGTGATGAATATGATGCCTGCAGAGTCAGTGGCACGTGATGAATGATGTCTGCAGAGTCAGTGGCACGTGATGAATGATGTCTGTAGTGAGTGGCACGTGATGAATGATGTCTGCAGAGTCAGTGGCACATGATGAATGATGTCTGCCGAGTCAGTGGCACGTGATGAATGATGTCTGCAGAGTCAGTGGCACGTGATGAATGATGCCTGCAGTGTCAGTGGCACGTGATGAATGATGTCTGCAGAGTCAGTGGCACGTGATGAATGATGTCTGCAGAGTCAGTGGCACGTGATGAATGATGCCTGCAGAGTCAGTGGCACGTGATGAATGATGTCTGCAGTGAGTGGCACGTGATGAATGATGTCTGCAGAGTCAGTGGCACGTGATGAATGATGTCTGCAGTGAGTGGCACGTGATGAATGATGTCTGCAGAGTCACGGCAATTTTGTTGCATTATTCATAAGATGAAACCTACGAAAGTTTCATGGGGCTGAAAAGTTACCATGTACTGCATCCCTCAAGGTAATTATGGCAGTTGGATTAAATAGGTATATTATAATACAGTGACGTTGTAACTAGAGTTAATAGCTGCTGCTTCGATTTAAGGGCACACAGGCCCTGTGTTACATTTAATTGCTTACAGTGTTTACTACGTGATTAATGCATTTGATGAAGAAAATATGCCGGTAATACATATAATTAACTTGGATTTGTTATTTAAGCTAATGCAATCTGTGTATTTTCGAATTTGAATTCTGCAAGCATAAATTTTCGCGAGTAGCAGGCTGTAGGCCTATATAATACTGCTAAAAAGGTGCGAAGACACGTCAACACTATACGAAATATGTGAAATATACAGTGGTGGCATTATTTTAATTGAAATTTAGTTATAACTGACACAGAAGTTTTTATTAATTTGAAGTTGCATGTTATTATGTATTACATGGATACTCGATCTGAGGAATTGAAAAGCTATGTGAGATGGGGTTTAGTAAGTTTAACGGCAGACTGTCAACCCAACACTGGAAGTTCATGAGCTTGTTGCACGTCCGAAAATTGAAAAGGTCAATGGAAAGTCGTCGTTCACGATTTGCGTTCAAGTAAGCTTTTCTGCACGCGTCACCACTAAAATAAACACTACCTAGACTAACCTAACCTAGCCTAACCTAACCTACCCTTACCAAACCAAACCTAACCTCCTTACCTAACCTTCTATCATAACCTAACCTTACCTAACCTAACCTAACCTAACAAAACATCACCTTTCTAACGTTACTAACCTTATCTGACCTTACCCAACGATGCCTAACGTTACCTAACCTTACCTAACCTAACTTAATCAGCGATACTGCGAGCAACGCGGCGCACCAACTGGAACGCCGCTCACACACTCACGATCTGCGTACACAATCACGCACACAAATCGTCGCGAACGACGATAGTGCGTCCCGGGCCGGGCCATCCAGTGGCACCGACCATTATCGCTTGAGCTCAGCTCATCCTTCCCCAGCACGCTCACGGTAGACGACCTGGTCAACGATGCTGTTGCTACAAGCAATGGTCCAAAGGAGAGTATGACTGCAGTGGACCACAGAACGTCAGTGCTCAGGCTTAAAAAAGCGGAAGGCTGAAATAATAAGTGCTATCCCCCCGTTCCGATTGCTGGTTAGGTCAGTGCCCTCGCAGTAAAAAATTCAGGTACTTCAATCCCAAGTATCACTTGCAAAACTTCTCCAAACTGACAAGGAAGCAAACTACAGTTGCGAGCATAATTAAGGGACAAAAATAAAAAAATTCGTATCTCAAAAACTGTAAAAGGTTCAGCGCTGAAATTTTAACACAAAAGAGGTATTGGGATACCTAATAATATGCTAAGAACTTATTACGATCCGATCAATACCTCTTTTGTATTAAAATTTCAGCGTTGAACCTTTTACAGTTTTTGAGATATGATTTTTTTTATTTTTGTCCCCTAATTATGCTCGCAACTATATAGCCCTAGGACAATGATTCAGCTCTCTAACTACTCTACCACTGCCATTGTCTCTTATCTATAGTGGAAATTAAATTTTAGGCGGCAATCGCAAACCAATTACATTTGATATTAGCTTCAAGTTTCGGACTGAACACGTAATAGTTATTTGGAGTAGATTATGCAGTTCGTGTAGAATTGATTTTTGAGCCAGTGTTTTGTTCTTCAGTCTGTCAGTCAACATGTTGCTCCTTCACTGACAAGACCACGATATGCCTACGAGAGCACAAAATGCGAAACGTTGTATACGACCTTGAAAAAAAAGTTTACATGATTGTGGGGACTTCAACAAACCGTCTTTGAATATTGTGCTGAAATACAGTATATGCCAATGTGAATTCAAAGTCGCTCAAAATAGATATATGTTTGAAACTTTGTTAATTGGACCTTAACTTCTTGTAAAAACTACAGTAGTGGCTGAAATAAAAAGATAGTAATAATAATAATAATAAAATAAAGGTAGGACAGTAACTGAGCATGAAATCGGACAGGTTGTTAAGGAACGTTTCGCATTTTGTGCCCTCTTGGAAAGCGCGCTCTTCACACACTAAAAGTATTTAGGCCAAAAACCGCTATACTTCATTAATGAGGGAAACAGGTCTTGGAATTTATATCGTGGTTTTATTGTGGAGAAGAAATTCGGAATACCCTCGTAAAAACCGCCCCAGGAATTTCCGTGGGTCTGTTAGCAATAACAGAAAATTCCGCTCATCTATTTATGTGCGAGGGTAATGGCTCTAATTCATGTCAAATGGCCTGATAATTAGTTAATGGCCGACAGATCGGACCCAGTAAAGGCAAAGCGCTAAGTTAGAACGCAAGATTAAAATGCTATACGGCCCGCCGAGAGGAAGGTGTCGGCCGATTAGGCGGTCCCCTGTCACCACCTCGCACGCGGTCCATCCGTTACAAGCACGGCAAGATGAGCGCCGTTTTACGACCGTTTTTTGTTCCCAAAGCAGCTGGCGCAAGTTGACTCTGGGGAAAGAAAAAGAAAATTCTCGGCAGTGCACGAAGTTGCCTTCCCCGCAAGTGTTGTCATTTGGGGCAATAGACGATGATGGTAAGAGAGGCGTTTGGCTATCATGTCTATAATGTGTTTCTCCAACGCTGAGACTGGACGCGGAGAGGCAGATACTAGTGATGTTACTTTGTTGATGTTTCGGTGCAGTCTTAATGAAAGAAACGCATGCGCAGAGTGATCGTTTTGACGCAGAGCAATGCCACAAGGGACAAACAGCATTGCTTCCATATGCTTTAATACGTCCAAGATCCTCTTGAGGCAAGTCTTGAATTTCTGTGATGTTCCCAGAATATTCTGTTAATCGATTGAGGATATTAGCTACATCGTGTTGAAACTTTGTTTCAATGAAAGTTTGGAAACTCTGATAAATAAACGATAATAATGAATGCAAAATTGTTTTGAGTATTATAAATTTCCGTCATACGTGTAAAGTGCTTACAATTTTGAAAAGGTATGAAGATAAAATTTGTATCATATTATTAACAGCGTTCCTCAAAGTAGAAGCTGGTGATGAGGTGCAGTTAGAACAGTCAAAGTATTGTTTTGTCTGTACAGAGTAAAACGGTTGATAAAAAAGAAGTCTTCGCTATAGGTCATCTCGCTTAGTGCATTTTTCTTTTATTTTGGATCAAACTTTTTAGTTCCAAATATTTTTTAATACATATATGTACCCTTGATTTTAGAGTATGTACACTTTAAATGAATGAAACACACGGAACTACGATTTTGAAGATAAAAAAAAGTTGCATAAAACGAGATGATCTATAACAAAGGGTTCTTCTACAGGGCTTGTAATATGTACAATCTTAGGAGCAGAGCTGTGTTCGCAAACAGTTGGCAGGATATAAATATACTTAGGTAGAGATAAATGATTCAGCCATCTATAGTGGCTACAGCCTGCCTACAAAGACACTTAGCCTAAGAGTAGCTGCGCCTCTAACTCACCGTTTTAATTGTCGTTTGATGGATCACACTCTCGTATTGTTAATATAACCTTTTGGTTGCTGATGGCATCTGCATATACGATTTTAATCAACTGCCAACTGATCATCATCACCAGCACAAGGTCGCATTTTTCTGAGTAAATTCTGGTGGTAGTACTAATTGCCTGTGTTAAAGTTTTGTAAAATTACTGTATTTGTTGGAGTCAGTTCATGTATTAGTTGCTACCACCAAAGTAGCGTTCTCTATGTAAGAAGATAAGAGGCATCTAAAGAAGTACTTTCGTCGGTAACGTGTCAATGAACATTGTAGCTAAAGCGAATAATCACCAGCAGGCCTTCAACTCGCATCAAGACGGAGTTTTTTCAGCACATTCTGTTACGTCTAATTCTCTATGAAGCTTTCATTGGAGACAATTATACAATTATATCTGAAGTAAAATACGTTACTTAAAGGCAAAATAAATGTATATGACTGATGCTCAGCTGCATTCCTATTGAAATTTATATACTGGCGAACTGAGTCGCGATTGACCTCACACTATTTTTCTCAGCGCAGAAGAATGAAGAGTGACGATTCCAAGGCGGTTATTCACTTACTTTCCGTAGAAATCAAGAAACACGGCGCAAAGTAATTCATCTCATCAGTTTCCTGTGCTTTAATTGACTCAGTCACAATAAAGCAAATACCGCACCCACTGCTTTTATAATTGGGGCCGGGGCACATCTCAGCTCGTTGTTCAACTGCGTTTAGAACAGCAGGCATGTGTTTTCATACCGTCCAATGAGCTGTACAACCAAGCTCGACAGGCAATGATTGAAACTGCACTTTTTACAGCGACATCTTACGGAACAGAGCGAGCTGTCGTCAACTTGCCAGTATGCAGGGAGAGGCAATAGCAGTGCCAGAGCCTCCTCAGATTTATGAACTGAGCTTCTTAACTTTATCGGGGCACGTAACCGAAAGCGACAGCTTGGGCTGGGGGGAGAGAGGGCGCGGCACTCGATCAGGCAGACGCAAGGTTCCGATGCTAGTGTTCGCGACCGCAAACTTTCAGCGAATTCGTACCAATGTTGAAGAAAAAAGGTCGTTTTACTTTCAGCATTAAAGAGAAAAGGGTAATGGTGGTTACCTGTCGCCACTTCTAACGTTATGTGTCGGGGAGATAAATTGTATGCAAGGTAGGCGCAAGCTCTTTAACTTGTTTTCTGACCCAAGAAAAAGTAACAATAAGAACATTCGTTTGCTCAGAAAAATTGACAAGCTACCGTGATTAATCTATAAGGGCAGAAAATGTATTTTATATTCGTGTGTGATGCAAAATTTTGCCTAACAAATCGACTCTAAGCTGTACCTGATTTGATCATCAAACATTAATTAACATTGTGATGAAGCGTTTCCGGGTTGCGCTAAATGAATGACACAACAGGTCGCTGCACAGCAAAAACATGTGCAAGCCCTATCGTAAGCTACCTCTTTGCCACAAAAATCTAGCAACTTTACATCGATAAAATTCCAAATGCGGGTATAGCTGAATGAATGGCTTGGTCTACTATAGAAAAAAAAAGTTCAATAGAATTTGTTTTATTCGTTATCATCTGTTACTGTTATAATGAGAATAATAAAGTGAAATTTATTTGTTATATCATGCATATTACCTACGCTTGGATAGTAATAAAAAATCGTCCTGTACCTTGGTTTGCGATTATTGTGGTTTAGCACTTATGGGTTCAGCTGAAAATTAGGCAGCGTATAATTCATTATCTGCATATTACATACCTAATTTATTTGAGTCGTTCCAACAAGTTTACATTCTAGTACGTGTATACCTTGCAAGTAAGGCAAATGCAAGGAGATTATATTTCTGAATATACTTTAGATGACCTGAGTAACAGATAACACGTAGAAAGTTAGAGAAGAGGTAGCAGAGAGATCAACAACTTAGAACACGCCATGTCTGTATGGTATTGGCAGGCAGAGCATGTATGTTTGTTGTTGCAAGGCGGAAGAAAAAACATTTCCTGTCGCAGCTTCCCACACTCCGCGTAACTTTCCTGCCCAGTGTTCACAAAGTAGGTACGTAGCTGAAGACTGCATGATGATAATGCACTAAACATATCACAAACCAATGTGGAAGTTTGAATTGTAAACATGGGCAGGTTTTATGCACAGTTAGGAAGTGAAGCGCGGCGATAAATTTATAAATACAATTAATTGCCAGATCATCATATTTAAAAAACTGTGTTATTGAAATTACAATGAAACTTGATTTAATATTCACCGAGTTAACTATTTGCTCTGAAGCAGACAGTAGCGTGTATACAAACAGTTCATGCGTGTATACAATATACATGTTTCTTGGATGGGAAGTAAGCATCTGATAGGGTGGATCACTGGACGCTTTCAAAAGGCTCGTAGACAAAGGGGCCCCACGACCTATTTTTGGCTTACTGAAATTCTGGTACAGGAATCAAGAGTGCTGTGTACGCTGGGGTAAGTCATTCTCTGAGGGCTTCCGTACTTCTAATGGAATCCGACAGGGTGGGCTTCTCTCACCGAAGCTTTGCAACATATTTATTGATGACACACATACCAGGCTTAATGGTAGTGGAGTTGGGGGTTTCATGGGCGGGCGCTGCATTAATATACGATCAGTTACGCTGATGATATGGTGCTTCTTGCTCCACATCACAGTTCTCTCCCAAAGCTAGTTTCCATATGTGATAATGAAGCTCAGAAGCTTGATATTGTGTACAACACGATTAAAACTGTGTGCATGTTGCTTGAACCTCGACGCAGCAAGCAGTGCAGGATTAGGGATACAGCTAGTACTAAGCGGTGTGAAGTTAGCCTATGTCCACAGCTTCGTGTATCTGGGACATCTCATTGATGGAAAACTTGATGATAGCACAGACATTGGACGACAGGTAAGACGCCTAAATGCTCCAGGCAATCGCAATCAGATATTACGGCAGTTCAATAGATGCACCCTGCATGTCAAGATTCAGCTGTTTAAAACTTATTTCTATCCAATATATGGTAGCTCACTTTGGGCCAAATTCACTAA
>LQNS02000303.1:8854425-8877019 GCA_001587735.2 Parhyale hawaiensis
TTAAAAAATTTTAAATACATTGTATTTAAATACTCGAAAATGTAGTTAAATACAGTATTTAATTACACGTTTTTGAAAGTATTTGTAAATACATTTTCAAATAACAAAATTTATTTAAATACGTATTTAAATACAATTGTATTTAAATACTGCCCATCACTGCCTGTGCTCTAATGTGAGAACGAGCTGCTCAATGCCATTCGTGTCTGTAGGTGTAGGCTGAGTGTATCCGTGTATTCTCATTGTGCGTGGCCACAAATACTTGTGACTGGGCCTAAACACTAAATTGAACTTTGGTTATTTTGTTTGTACTTGTACGCTTGTAAGCGTATTTTGTGAACCAGTTGTGTTCCTAATAAAAGTTTTTATTTATTTATTTATTTATTCACTTATCGTGGCAACACCAAGGAAGGGAAGGGACACGGGGGCTTGAACCCCCAATAATGAGCAAAGCTCCCCTAGCTCCCCAATAAAGCTGTCATGCAACCAACATACATCTATGTATATATTGCAAAGAACCTCCACATGTTACGCATGGTCCCTCCTCCTCCAGCCCCAAAACAAAATTCCTGGATCAGCCACTAGCTAAATAAAATAAAGGCTTTAGGATTACAGTTTTTACTTGTGAAGTTTTGGCGTGCTAATGTAGGATTTAATCTTAACACTTCCGTAGAAATGACACTAAATTTATTTGGTACGAGCCGAATACGGCGCGCTATGCTTTAAAAAATTTGGATTACGTGATATGGAAAAGTCTTACTCATAGGCGCGTTCCATTGGGTCGCCAAAGTTGATCTAAGCCTAGCCCACTTGATTTGACTCATCCTCAGCATCAGACAAGAGCTTTTCACTTTGAATCGTGTTGAAAGTGGTAAAAGAAAGGCGATTACTTTGAGCACGTTGAAAACTCCATTATACGGAGCAAGCCTGAAATTTTGAAAGTTTCAAATTTAACCAATAGGGAAGGGGCAATATCTGAATCTCAATTCAACCAGTCGGTGTCATCTTACCTGTCTGTGGTTTCGGACAAGTTAAGCCTCGAAGGCTCAATTTCAGCACCCAATTGAACGTACCCAAAAACAAATGCACGAATGACGTACATGAAACTTCTTCAAATTTACCTGCCAGATTCCGTAAGGTTAGGTATGAAGATGGCCGTGGCTCTTATCAAAATTTATTTGAGTACCTAGGCGACTGTTCCAGTGCCGAAAGACATAGGCTTTTGCGTATATTACATTCCTTTAATTTATATTTTTTAAAACTAGACAGCCCTTATTTCACAAATAAGCAGTTGCGCCTGTGACTGCAGAGCTTCCAAAAGGCTGCTGAATGGAGAAAAATACTCGTAGATAAAAAATAAAAAGAACAGCTGCAAAAGATTTCGCCCAGCTACTGTAAAATAAATTTTAAATACGTTATTATTCATTGAAAACGATAAAAATTGGGCTCAAAATACCTTTTGCATTAGAATGGCACATATACCTGTCGGGCTCTACTTGACTGCATAGGATTAAGTTTTCATTTCGAGAAGACACACAAAAAAAAAATAAACTACTCCATAAATCGCAAACAACACCGTTTTTCATCTGTCTTAGCCATAGAATAGATTCTTTCATTTCTTCACTATAAAAGTAAAACAGACAAGAATAAATAAAAAGAAATGCGTGGTTCGCACTAATTCTCACCTTTACCGTCAGTGGTAGTCACAGGATTAGGGCGGGTTGGGTTGGCCGTAGAAATGACGCCTTCGAGACCTGACTTGTCTAGGACTTTAGACACGCCCGCTGGCTTCGACCCTTTGAAACGAGTGTCAAACGTTGACCTGTAATCGGTTTCTTTTGAGACTTACAAAAACTTAATATCACTTTGTGAAATTAAATTTTTAACCAGTTCAAGATAATCAGATAGTATCCAACTCTTGCAACGCTATTCAAAGGGGCAAAGACGAATTCTGAAATTCAGGACAAAACATTTCTGGAATATTTTGATTCGCTGTCTAATTGAACGAGCAACAATTTTCACAGCTCTTAACTACAAAAAGACAGGAATAAATAGCCCAAAATACCTCGTAAATCTCAACTCGTAGCTTTCTGTGCTATATCGCCAGGCCGGGGCTGCGCTATCAGCAATTCTAGGATCTTGACTACAACGAAGCGCTTGTGCCTGCGACTTTGCAGCATTCTCGCGAGATTCCCAGCCTCTTACGGCGGTGATAGCCCCTATCGGGGGTGAACCCTACGCAGCTTTGCGTGCGGTGCTCAAGGCACGTACTAAATTCTGGCAGTATAAAGTACACTGGATGAAACGGCAGCCATGGTTACCCCATAAAATACATTATCTCTCTAAGGACTAGAGTCCTTCATGAAGGACTCTGTAAAAAACGCAAATTATGTATCTAAGTTTTCGGGTTTTCATTGATCTAATACCATTTATGTATTGGCTGCATAACAACCGATAAAGCTTACTTTTAGTAATATTACCTATTCTAATATGCAAGTGTTGCTGTTTTTTTTTTAACTTTCTCACCGCGTGATT
Source organism: Parhyale hawaiensis (assembly GCA_001587735.2). NCBI lineage: Eukaryota > Metazoa > Arthropoda > Malacostraca > Amphipoda > Hyalidae > Parhyale > Parhyale hawaiensis. The sequence goes on from LQNS02000303.1 coordinate 8,856,961, forward strand.
CAAACTTCAACAAAGTACTTAAACTTTGCCAGCGCAGATTCTTTGGGGCTCAGGTTCTACTCGTGCTTTCTGAATTTCTTGGTAAAGCAAAATGCATAATAAACATAATAATTTCGAAAATTGAGAGCAGGATGGAAGTGATTACACTGCTTTATGTAATTTGATTACATTTAATTCATTGCTGTAGAATTTTGGCAACCTTTTTTCCAGTTAACACAAGTGCCAGAAATTTGGTAGCATGAATTTCGAAAACTCGCCAAGCATTTTCAGCATTAAACTAAATTTATACTTGTGCTGTATTTTTATCAATGTTGCGAGTTAATACCGTTATACCAGTTAGCACGTTTTGTTCCCGCAGAATTCTATAGTTTTTCAAAATTTCCACTAGTACTTCATTTTTAGTAATATCACGAATCAGCACAGTTGTAGCTGGTAGTATACAGTTTCATTTCCTCAGTATTTTTGTTACATTTTTCCAAATTAGCAGCACTTTCTTTATGAGCATTTAGCACCGTAGCGAGTTCTCGAGCACCGCGTAAAAGTTCCCGTAACCCTCTGCTTCTCTGCTCACCAGAATTCTTGCGCCCGTCGTTGGCGTGCTCAGCGACCGACTCTCTTGAGCATACTTTAGCGTACAACACTTTACGTTTGCTCCCATTACTGGCGGCATGGTCGGTATGCCAACTGCAACTTACCCACGAGACTGTTTCCTTTGGAAACCAAAACAATCGTCAGCCACAATGATGACTTCGCCAGGGGGACCGACATCATTGCTGATGGTAAGCTGGTCCGTAGGCGGGGAGCAGCAAAAGACCACGAACTTTAAAGATCTTAGTTCTTTGGATGCTTTAATTCTTTGACTACTGATGATGGCTCAAGATGCCAGCGCCAAGCGTGACAGTAGAAGATCCAGCGAAGTTAATGTTCTCTGGAAATTTTACCTGAATTTTCAATACCTATAAGCTCCAATTTTTCTTTCCGAGATGAAGTCCACCTAAATTCGACTCTATATATAGTGTTGTCATCCTGCCACCCCCTGATTCCATCTACCTCTTGCCCGCAAATAGATAACCACCAGAATTGCAGTGCAACTAAGCGCAACCCGACACCATCACCACACGATTAGAAAGTTGCATTGTGAATAGGAATATAGGATTCACTATAATCAAGTAATCCGTCTTCAAATTAAGCTTACATGCGTGTTGCAGATACAGTATGTACGCCACCCTTATGATAGGAGGTAGCAGCCAAGAACACATTTCCCTATGTCTGCTCCCCACAAACTGACCCCTTCGTCAGTGACCCAAGCCTGAGGTCACGCAGGAGCCCTGGACCTGTTGTTGAAAGGCAGTTATTAGGCAAAATTTGGTAGCTATTAAGTGTGACGGACTGTCGGCGCCATATGCTACAAGTTAGGAGACATTTGGGTGCTTGGGTAATTTTGAAAAAGTTGAAATACTAATGGGTTACTTCGAATACATTTGAGCTTCTATGCGGTAACTCCAAACAGTTTGAACCACTACCGGGTAATTTTTATCAGTAGGATGTACTGTGGCCGCGTAGTTTATGCCATTTGTACAACTATTGGGGTAATTGGGAATGCTATGAAGCACTGTAACATACATGAGTAGTGACGCATGTAATATAACAGAAATTTTGGGGTTGTTCGATTCGACTCCGAAATTAAGCTTTCGAGGATTGACTTGTCCGAAACTTCAAGCAAGGGCCTCTGACTTCGACGTGTTGAATTGAGTTTTAGGCATTAACCCTGAATCAATTGTCCTTGCCACTTCCGGAACAACATTCTTGCTCCTTAAAATAGAATTCTCAACCGGCCCAACGTAATCAAATTGCTTTTAACAGTTGCGGCGTGGTTCAAAGTTGGAAAATCAAAGCCACTGTCGAAAGTTTAGAGCAAGTCAAGTCTCGAAGACTTAATTTCAGAGCGCAATCATACATGCCCTCAAGATGATCGACTTCATCTGGAATCAATGAGCTCACATCGAAACGCTCGGTAGAGTTCATGAAATTTCTACATTGTCAACAGCTATCAGATCTCGTGGCTGACAAAAATGATTAACCCAGTAAAAAAATTCACTGTAACCTCTTCATTATTAATGGTAACGGTTATAGTAGAAAAATACAAATAAGATAATCCTCTAGATATTATGATAGTAATGATGGTGAGAAGTTCGTTAAATGTGTATGATATTACACCGTTGCCATAGTGTTTAGTTCCAGTTACGTAATGTATCCCATTGATATTAAGACACGCACAGCCCGCTAGGCCATGTGCTATCATTGGGACAGAACGCCACCTCCCCACGTCACTGCTCGCTTACAACGAACAGACGGCTGCAGACACACAAGCAAGAGATACACTGCCGTTCACAATACAGCCAGCTTGCGATCACGCTACAATAAACTGTAACGCACAGCCAACTGAACATTTTGTATCTTTGAGGTATTGACACTTACAAACCTTACTTCCATCGACAATTCAAGCTTGCATTGATACCTTTGTTTAATTTGTAGCAATTAAATACCGATATCGAATACCAGCTTAAATAGCAATTGTATTGCCACTGCCAAGGTTTAGTTATATCCACAATCTATGGGTCCATTAATGCATTTGTCAAATTTGTACCCAACGGCACTCAAGATTTGGCATCATTAGTCGTTATTTGCCACGCGGAAGTCGTATTCCGAGTACATCTCATGTTGCAATCCAATTGTACCCAATGGTATTGAAAAACTGGAATAACTGACGTAGAGCCACCTTAGCTTATACTTCCGCCCTCATGCACAATCCCCTTTTGCTCGTCAGTGATCCGCTCTCAGAAGGGCACGCGCGCACTCAGCAATTAGGCAAAGCTGGCCGCTGACGGAGGCGTGACAGACGGACATGCGCCGGACACGGACACCTGAGGCGCCCTGCGGTAAACGATGCAACCTGAGATGAGGGGGAGGGAACTTGAAAATTGGACTAGGAAGTGCCGCAAAGATGTTGCCAGGGAAGAGGGCGGGAGGAGAGACTATGTCGTTTGAAAGAAACTGACCAAAACAACGTTATTAATTTAGTAAACGCGCTAATGTTTACGAAGGTGTGTTATATTCGAAACACTGAGAGGTCTCATGATTAAATTGACTTTCTTCGCAACTTTAACACAATATGATTTTTTGACTACTTTGAAACTAGTGTCGGGGTGAATATCTGCATCTGCGGAACATCCGCACCTTTTTTGACATCCGCATCTACGGATGCTGAGATGGAAACATCTGGAATTGCATCCGCATCCGCGGATGTCAGAACTGTAAAATCCGCAAAAAGATCCTCAGCACAGGAGGCGCGGATGTGCAGGTATATCACTGTACACTAAACTCATCCATAGTGCTGAAAATTACAGATTCTCATTTGGATTAAAATGTGGGTAAGCGCTGTCCCTGTCAACGAAGCACCCTCTAAGTTTTTTCGTAAATGTTGGACAAAGTGCCATTGTGAGAGGGTGTGTGTGTGTGTGTTTGTGATGGGGCGAATATCAGCATCCGCAGACGCGTAACATCCGCATCTCTTTTGAACATCCGCGTCTGCGGATATCGAACTGGTAACATCAGCAATTGCATCCGATTCCGCGGATGTCCAAAAACTGACATCCGACCCATCACTATTTGAAACGTTACATTGATAACTTAAACATTATGATATATATATATACATTTGGATACTTCTGGAAGCAAGCGACGCCTATTTAAATGCACGGCGATTAAACTACCTGAGTGATTCATGTCCTTGTTGTCTCATATCAGGAATCGTCCAGTATACCTGAGAGTCATATATGTACGTACACTGCCACGCATTTGTTCCCAATACTGTACTGCTGCTGAGGATGGAGCTGTCAGCGGGGAGCTTTCTTGAAGTGCGGCTGTGAGGTAATTTTGAGTCCGGTAGAAACACGTGCTGTTCTCCGCTTCCGGTGTCGCTACAACTCATAATGACTGTGGATAGTACGCCATGTTTGTTGTAGTGCATTGTACGTGTACGTATAGTGCATGATATGAGCACGTATCATCACATCATATCTGTACGTAGAATATCATGTTTTTAAGTAGTGCATCACATTTGTAGCCTGCGTAGTACATCATATTAGTTATTTTGTGAGTAGTACATATTTGCACGTAACTTAGTACATCTAATCTAATACTAAGAATGACCGTCGTGTGTTTATATGTACATTTATATTTATTTATATGTTCGGTGTCACGCTCTTAACGAAATAGATAGGCGGAAATTAGCCCAGTTTGGAGGCTCTGGTTGTCCTCTCAAGCTCCATTGAAAGTGATAGGCAGAAAATAGGCCGGGTTGCAGAAGATGGCAAACGTATCTTAAGCAGGGACAGTTGAAATTCCAACAATGAAGACATCGCAGGCTTAGTCTGATTTGTACGAGTATTAGCTTTTCCATACATCGAATCTACGGCAAATTATAGGGCGACCTTATGTCTGAATGCCCTTCTTGCATTGCCGAAGTTGAAATTGTATAGCGCTGAAAATATCTGAAGCTTCCGTTGGCACTCTCATGCTTCTTGATTCGTAGTTTCTTCCCCCAGATGATTTCGTTGCATGAGCTATTCTTCCCACTTTGATGCAATTGTCAATGAAACCAACGAAACATACGTTTTCACGGGCAGTATAGAGAATTATTTTTTCTAGCTTACTGTTTTCCTCTGACGAAGCAGTTTTCTCTTCATAGGTCAAAATTGGAGCACCTCAAATGAAACAGATATTTGAGTTGGAAAGACGGTATCAACGGTATCTTTGCTACGGAGCGAACACATTTTATATAAGCTGCTATTTTGTTTAAGTTTGTTGGAGTGTTTTACTCAAGATGTTACTTCTGCTTGTCTATATAGAAGGATGCCAGCACGACAAAGGATAAATGAAAAAAAGAAGAAAATTAGGAAGCAAATAAGAGAAGAGGAGATTCCGCACCGGCCTAGAGGCATTAGGCAAACGTATAGGTTATTGCGTGAATTTTTCACGCACGGGTCCACTAGTTTATACATAGTATATCATATTTAAGTCTAGTACATCACACTTGCACGTAGCTTAGCATCTTGCATGTAGTATACACTACTTTACACAATCTTAAGTTCAGCACACCACAATTTAATTAAGTGCGACAGTTGAATAAATTTTACCGAAAACACCAATAGATATCCTGCCAAATTAAGTTTCTGAACTAGTGAACACAGCAAATTGCTCATTCAACTGCTTCTATGAAGAAGTGAAGCACATTTCATGAAAATATTTAATTTCACGGGAAACTAGGTTGGTGACCGAGATGGGTAAGCATCGTAATACACTGAACACATTATAGTGAGAATTTACATATGTATACACATACCGTATAGATATATCATTTAGGACCGCAGTAACCCAATCTTCAGATTAAATTCCTTTTGTTCGAGCAGTAGTAACTGAAGAATTTAAGTTTTATAGTTTGAGCATGATCTTGTTTAGAAACATAATGGTGGCACCTGTGGGACCTGGGAGGAATTAAAAAATTACATAAAATTGTCCATCCAAGTACTATATTTCACGATGCTTTTTATTTTTTACAATAATTTACCCAGTTGAAAGTTACACGGTGGACCGGTAAGAGTGAATTAGGCTACATTTTTATCTCTGGCAAATCATGCAAAAAACGAATGTTGCTGAGATTAGTTATTGCCAGCACAGGGAAGTATCCTGCCTACAGTTGGGTACCCTCACTTTAGGTTCTCCAGACAGCCACGCTCGGCTGCCGATCTCCCCTCCCTTGTTTGCCTTACAATTAGGATAATGACCTCAGTGAGGTGCTTACAGCGGTGACAACGATGCCGCTTCAGCCACGTTTATTTTATAGTTTCCCCTCCGAGGAAACCGTGAGAATATCGTCTATCCGACACTAGTTTGGTTGTTACAGCGGCTTTCGTTTTGAACTAATATGGTCCGCCATTTCCTTTCCGCTTATCATTTATATATAAGGGCGCACTACCAACAGCGACGATATATAGTAAATTTACAGTAGTTTATCAGGAATGTTTATGACGAAATCGCTGCCACGAATTTCCTCATTGTGGAATTCCGTTGATGAACGTCTTGTTTATGGCATCAGAACCACAAAAGAGCAGTGGCATTGTTGTTGGGTTTCGTTAGCATCATACACGATTAAAACAATCAATATTCACCCCATTTGCCAAATATGCAACACTTTTTTTAGGATAAGTAGAATGAACACAAGTGTAATAACATGTAAAATGAAAGTACGCTTTAAATTATAAATACATATACGTTCTTCAGGTAGCAGGTTCAACACTTTTGAAAGTGATTATAAGCTTTAATAGTCTTTTGACGGACGGAGCGAGGTACGTCTTTACAAATCTGTTCGGATTAAGACTGCAACTTCAATGGAAGTCACCCTGGGGACAGCATCGAGAACGTTTTAAGTAGGCCTTCTAACTTTATAAGTTATCACTAGACAATTAATAGCAGCAACAAAAATATTTGTATCGAACATCGCGGGGGTAAAGAAACGCAACCAACTTGTATGTGGGTACTTATAAAGGTTTCAACGGGAGCCAACTCTCGCCTCCTTGCAGCTTTTTAACTAACTTTACTTACCATTTTGTCACTAGCGTCGTCTGTTTAAGGTAAACTGAAGATATCATTGTTAATACTACGGTACTCTTGCTGTAGCACTGTGTAGTTACTGATACATTACACTGAGGTGTCGTAAGAGAGACTTGAAATTTGGAAGAAAATCTAATGATTTCCCCTATATTGAAGAAGTGTTGGAAGTAGACTCTTGCTGCTGGCTAGATCACATTTTTAGAAGCTAATCAAGACTAGTTAAACACACGCACAGCTTCTTTTCCAAAATATCTTGGAAATGTCTTGAAATTAACCCGGGCCTACATATATCAGCAGCACAAACCAGTGCGTGTGGTTTCCCAGTAGAGGGTGCGACCAAGTTGATTTTATTTTAGGCATTGCTCAACCGCTTGTATTTTCAAGGCCATTTTGCCATTTACAGCTTATAGTATAACAGCAGACAATTTTTCAGCTGGATGGTTGCTAAAAATTGACTGAAGATTCTAGTTAAATAATCATCCATTCAACGCAACAGCTTACTTGCTCGTACTATATATATAAGTTCACAAAGATGTACCAGGAAAAATTTAGTCGACTGATAACTACATACCTAACCTTAAAAATTATATATTAAATTTTTTTAGTACACAAATAAGCTCTTATATACTGTATCGGTATCACGTTCTGTTGTAAGTATTTTTATACCTCAATACAGGGAAATGATTTCCTCTACGCATTTTAAATTTAAAGGTAGGTACTCCACGAGCAATGCTTGTGAGAGAATGCGAATGATTTAGAAGTATTCACGACTTTCGGATCGTAGATAATTACTGCATTGATAACGTAATAGATAAAGGAGATGGATGTGTCTTACACAATTGCTAGAAATAAATACGGTGCTGCTAGTATGCTCTGCTAAATATTAATATAGTACGCAACTCGTTTTTCATTAATGTCAAGCAATATACACGCATGAGGATTATGCCTTTTAGTATACAGTATGTACAGCGCGCATATCAGTTTGCATTTATATTGAAAAGGGCAAAAAAAGAAAATTTAAAATGTTAAAATGAAGAGACTCAGAAATAAACCATCTTCTGTCGCACAAATTAAGCAACCGGTTCAACAAATATCGGCAATCCAATAATTTATGTACAGAAACTATGCCGTGCCACAAAAAAAAAAAAAAAGACAGCTGGCCACAACTGAGGCGGAGGCTCACGCTCACCTCCGACTGTACGATACTGTAACCGTATCTGTATTATCAACACTACAAATTAAAAAAATACCACGGAGAGTAGCTGAAGCGCAAAATAAAAGAAAGCTTTGGAAAGCACCAGGGCGCCCAACATTCTTTAAAGAAAGATCTATCAAATGCTATTAGTAACTGAATTGAACGCTTATAGGTCCATGCCGACCATCGTGAATCCAGGCATCGAAATCCAGACTGCGACAGACCTGGCTCCCTAACCTTGGCAGGAGTAAAGCATTTGGCATCTAATGGTCTCCAATTTGCGAGCGGTAAACATCGATCAGACACAGCAACTGTATCTGCAGTATTCCGGAAGCGGCGGTAGACGCCCACGTTAGTAAAAAAGTACACGCTGCTGCTTTCCCAGGAAAGGCAGAATAACTTTAACACAAAACGCGTGGCAAAATGACAGGAAATATCTTTATATCTGATCTGGAATCCATGTTGGCGCAATGCTGGGAACTTTCCGGCGCAACTAACAGCAACACGGAATCAGTCCAGCGTCACTCTGGCCTAAATGCTCCAATGAAATTTCGGCTCAGGGATTTTCAGGCGCAACTGCAACACCTCAGCCCAGTAAGGAGGACAAATCCTCCAATAACAAGCTGCGCGCTTCTACCAAACGAGACAGTACGTCTGCATCAAGGGTTCGTATTTTTTGTACAAGAGCTAGCAAAAGCTTTTTACTACAGAGCGTTTGCTTTTCATTGCAGAGTGTTGAATAAACACTTCAGTAAAAATACTGCAGGTGGTAGTTGGATATATATCAGCAGTGATTATTAACTACATCATCACTCCTGATATTGAACTACTGACTATTTAGTACAGGCACCTTTTCAAACACTGTTTCGTTTACTGGCGAACACTTCCTGCCTAGAGAAATAATAGTATCAGCGGCAGTCAACTGGACGTACGACTCTACAGAAAAAATCGGTTATTTATGATCAATTAATTTGTGTAAATGCAGTATAGGAGTATATGAACGAAGGCAAATACGCTGTCTTGTACTGAAGTGCAAAAGAATACTTCATTTCGTTTACGAAATTGTAACTCTTGATAAAAAAAATACTGAATACATCAAAGCTTCAAGTAAATTACAAAGCTAATAACATATATAGGTAACGTTAAAACCTGCATTATATCATGAATTCAATATTTAACAAATTTGCATCAGAGCCAATAACTAGAGTACTTTTTTAATTTGAGAACGCATACCTCCGCTAACTAAGGCACGGTACTGAAGTATTAGAATTGGTTCTGAAGCCATGGTTTTTCTTGTATCAACAGCAAAATGTAATCATTTGTGTCTTTTAATATAGTATTAAGAGTTTCCATAATTTTCTTGAAGATCGTTCATAAGTTTTTGAGTTATACTGCTAACAAGTATTCTGACAAACATCAGTCAAAAGCACAAACGGACCAACTGATCATCACCAAAATTTAGATAATTATGTCTCATATCATTAGTAACATTACCTGTAAATTCCATAAAGATCCATTCATAACTTTTTGAGTTATTGCGCTAACAATAATGAAATCATCCACGGCGACGAACAAATAAACAAACGAAAGAACCGATCATCACAAAAAATTGTCATTTACTCTTCGTAAGATACTTAACAACTCATGCAAATTTGATAGAAATCCATCCTTGACTGTTTGAGTTCTGGCAATAAGAAAAATGAGGCAGACAAACAAACATACAAAGAAACAATGGTATGAACGGGTTTTCACCAAAAGTTAATTATCTGTTCCTCCTAACATGCTTAACAATACCCGGTAAATTTCGTCGAAATCCATCCATAACTTTTGAGTTAGCTTGGGGACAGACAGAGAGACAACAGAGATAGATAGAGAGAAACTCGACGACAACACAGCCTATACTTGCCGGAGGTACCTAATAACTTAATATGCTCCGTGTTCATGTTTCGGATGTAACAGACAAATAAATGAACAAATTGATAGCGCTTTCTTTTTGCAATATACATAGGTCGTCAGTATAGATAGAATTGCTTTTAGTATAAACATTTTGTCGAGCGAAATAGTATTTAAGTTGATGGGAAGATGTAATTGTATATTTTCATTTTATCCTTGCAGTTTTTCATTGGAATTCAAAAGAAAGACGTGCACATTGAAGCATACAAACCTGGCCTGCGATCATCCCTTGTCTTATCAATAGGACCAGCAGAGCTGCAGGAGTCTGCTCACTGTTTACCACTAGCATCTCAAGTACCCCGGAGCCACTGTCTATATACAAAACACGACCTGGCAATGAACTCATTTCAGTATGTTAGCTTCTGAACAAAAGAGGCAATAAGTAGAATTCGGTGTCTGAAGCCGAGGTAAATAAACAGGACGTTGATGGTAGCGATGCGAAGACATCACGAGGGAAGGCGTAAGTGAGGGTGACACGTGGGCGGTGCTACGACCTGCCAAATTGCCTTCTCGAGCGAGGGTACCTTGGAGGTGAAGATCGGTGGACTGAGTCTATGTACCTCCAGTGTATGGGAAGTGAAGTTCTCCACTTCGGTTACATTACTCGTGTAGAAGTTTTCATATACTTTTAATTCACATGTACTTGATCGGTCTCCTTATTTGGGATGGGGGGGGGGGGGTTGCTACAAAATAACTAAAGTTTGACAATAATAAGCAGAGACTAAGTTGTAATGTAATTTACGATAGCTGCACCTACATTAAATTGTATTATATTTTATTGCTTAGTATCTGAACAGCTGGAGATCATTGCTATATCAATTGACGAAATATTTTGAAACCACCAGGGGTAAATCTGAAGAATTAAAACTTAAAATAAAATAGCAACTAGTTCAAAACACAAGGAATCCGATAGTTTATTTGAACAACAACTTTCCTAACTTGAATTTCAGGGATCATGAATCAAATATTAGCGGTATTATTCTAATAATAGATACATACAAATAAAAAATACAAACAGAAGGTCAAACCTTGGAACTTTTGAATGAAAGAAGCTCATTATTCTTTATTATTATTTCAAAAATATTTTATTTACAGCCCTTGAATTGTACACGCATTGCAAGTTTTACCTGTGTTATTTTCTTTATTAAAAAAAAATAGTCAGTCTCTGTTCAGCTGCATGTGAAGACATAATTTGAACGCTACAGTGAGCTTCGTTAAATAGGACAATGAGGAACAGACCATGTTAGGAGGAACAGACCATTAACTTTTGGTGATGATTCGTTGAGCCGTTTGTTTGTCAGCCTCTTTTTTTTTTCTCGGTAACATAACTCAAAAAGATGTGAATGGATCTTCACGAAATTTGCACGAATTGCTAAGGATGTTACTAGGAGTAAATAAATTAATTTTTCTGATGATCTGTTTGTTTGTCTGTTTGCCAGTAACTTAATCCAAAAAGTTATGAATGGATCCTTACGAAATTTGCAGGATTCATTAGGAGCGTTGGACATAAATTTCCATATTTTGCTAAAGATAGGATCGTCCGTTTGTGTGTTTGACTTATGTTTGTCAGAAGATAACAAAAATATTAATGGACAGATCTCCAATAAATTACAGAAATTGTTATTAATGTCGAGTGAGTCATATGATCAAATTTTGGTAATGTTAAAGAGGAAATCCTGATTTCAGGACCAATTTGAATTTTACGTTAAGATTGCCTTGCTTGGCGGAGGTATGAGCTCCCGGAGGGCACTAGTTATAGCATTGGTACCTAAATAAAATAATAATTTACGTATCTTTTATTTGTAGTTACCCTTAGAAAAGTAGTAGTAGTTCGGCATTTACAATGGATTGAGTATAAATTAACCACTGCTGCTATTTTATAAGTTTTCTAGATTGTCTTACATCCAACTGATGGGAGGAATAGGGCATTTTGCCTGAGAACACAAGAAATTTTCCCACGGTTTATTTGTACATATTAGTGTAGCCGAATTATACATAGTAATGTGAGCTTAATATAATCTTTGCTCTGTACGATCATATATTTTACTAGCAGATGGTGACGTTGTTTGGATGGTTTGCGAAGATGCTTTTTACTGCATATAGTACTCATGACCGAACTGTATGACCCGTAGCAAGGTTGTATTTGAAACAATATGCTCTATTTAATTAAAAGCCCACGTACAAGCAGCAAAAGACCAAAGGACTGCGACCACCCTCCTGTTTTACTGTTGTAGTTTTGGTCCTAACGCCCAACTTTGCGTAAAACAAAGCCCAGTTTTATTAGAAAACGTACTAAAGATGGAAGTCATAGTCACTATGCTGGAACGAGGTACGGCTCCAATGCTGTTACTACGTATATTTTAAAGATCGTTTAGGAATGAAGCAGCTATTGCAACACTTAGGTAGAGGAAATATTACTCCCCGAATGTATGTATATCTGAAACATAAAATACCCCCGTGAGAAAGGGTTAGATTATGAACACCTACCGATCACGTTCTTAATTACAACTTGCAAATACACTTAAAAATCAAACAAAAATCAGTAACAGTATCATGGGGTCAGACTTTTAAATACATGCACGGTATTAGAGCAGCAGAGGGTAACAGAAATCAGAGATAAAAATGGGCGGAGCTAACGGCAGTGGCCGGCGCCTGAGGGGCGTGGCTCTAGCAAAGACATTGTCCTGAGGCAGAAATTCGAACCAAAATTTTAGTGTTTTATTGGACATTCGTGAAGGTATCAGCAAGAGCAAAGTGCTACGAGAAGATATGAAGTGCCTGCCGGAAAACAGTGAACTTCATGCTCTCAGTTTGAAATTGTTACTGACTTTTGTTAGCCATTTAGCATACCACCTGTAAATTAATAAAAAACCTGACAATTTATATGATTTACGACTGCTATGGAAAACTACACCTAAATACATCATCGTTTCTTTTATGATGACAAAAAGCGTAAACGCTTTATACAGTAGAAGCTGTTGTATCAGTAACTGGTTACGATCATATATTTCCAACGGTGGAAAAAGCGAATAAAATGGGATTAACTTACAAATTTCTGCAACGAAAAATTTGCCTACAAATAAGTAATAAATTTTGAAGGAATTCATCCAGGCATTAAAAAACTGCGCAGATGCATCGTAGTATATAATCTCATTTGCCATTAAATACAACATGAAGCTAGCCATTTTTAGGGCAGAGTAGGCTCCGAAAGAACATAGTAATATTTTATGGCATTAATCTTTCACGCTATGCTATACTGTATATATGCATGTCTGCGAGCTTTCTGGGATGCATAAATCGCAGATTTCATGTGGGTTTCCCTGAAATTTGATAATAAACAGTCCTGTATATCTTCAGAAGGTCAAACAGTAATCACTGAACTTCTCCATTCAAGTCTATCACTGTAATCATGAACTACGCTATAGATAGACCTTGACTGCCCACTCGATCCTCCTAAGGCTCATTGATTAAGCTTCAATAATATCTTTCCCAATCGAAATAGCGACCTTAATTAAACAAAAATTAGCAATAAATAAGCAAACTGTTATTGAAGATGCAAGAATGCGTTATACTGGCTAGCTAGAAGTGCACAAGCACTCGTCAAAGATGAATAAAAAATATTTGTTGTAAATGTTCCGTCTTCCACCGTTCACCTCTAGCTGTGAATTTAAGTTTTTTGCTGATGGACGGACGGAATTCTTGCTGTTTGAGGCCATGGATTCATTCGTTAATTATACAGCATTTTATTGAAGTTTCATCCATGGATCAACCGTTATGCCCCCTTGGGATTTTGGATGAGAGGTCAAGTAGTGTATAGTCTATATTATACAAAGCAAGAAATGTGTAAATGCACTGATGTAATGGCTATGTTATATAATATATATATTAGTGGTTTGTAGGGTCATGCCTCAGCTTCGTCCATAATAAAGCTAATGTTAACGATGCATACCGCGTATGTATATACATGCTGTGGAAAACGTAACAATTAATTACGTGTAACATACAGCTGAGTGCGATCCCAATTAACTGTATTGTACGTTATATACTCTAGAACAAAATGCAGTTTTTACAGATTTTTTTTATTTAGTTTGAAGTCTTTGGAATATATTATAGAGCAACTACGGAGGTCACGTGGGAAATTAAGCAACTGCTTACAACAAATTATAAACTTTGTTTAGAAACTGAGAATGGATTTATTCACGATTTTTGAATTATAATCAAACAAACCAAACGAGATACAATGCATACTACATATAATTGAGGAAGATATGCACAATGGAAAACCTTTGCTCTACAGACGATAAATCAGGTAAACGGAAGATATACACAGCCGTGTGTTATAAATATGTGAGCATTGAGCATTCCTAATAATATTTATTCAAACTTACAAGAAAATCTAAGTCGGCGCTTGGGGCGGAGCAATGCTCCAAAGGGGCGGGGTCAAGGTCCGGCGTGGCACACATGAGGGTAGTGCCATATGAAGCCCCGCTGCACTTCTCGTGTCAGTGTAATGCCCAGGTTTGGAGGATTAGGAGGTGTGAGTGTTGTATTTGGCTCGACGTGATTCTGAGAGGCAGTTTTCTGAAGACTCGATTATACTGATTTTCATTATTGCTAGTTTTGAACACGAGCTAATGGACATAAAAATAAAAAGGTTCTATAATTAGTAGCATTCAGGTGTAAGTGCTTCCGAGTCCTAAATTTCTCTAATTTTTCAAACTAAGAATTTTAAATACCAAGTGAAAGTAATTAAATAGTGCTGTGAATTGATGCTACGGAGAAAACACCGAAAAGAATACTGTATGAACTTTCACCCTCATTTTATAAATTTAAACGGTAATACATTGATTTTCTCCATGAAACAGTGATATGATAACTACAAACATAGAATAATATATGTTATTTTAAAAAGTCAATCCCTTGTTTTTGTCTATATGCATTCACAGTATCAAAAAATACACGTAAAACTACTGTGATTTTCCTAAAATGCTGGCGAAACGGAGAGAAAACGTGATATTTTTAGTCTATCTGTGGTTAGGATATCTTTACAACGATATTATATGTTTTCTGAGGATTATAATAGAGAACTGTCAATAAAAAATTAAAATATATTACAAATTTACCACTAATTAATGGAAGGTCGTATTTTATTTGATGAATGCAATCTCTCTGTAAACTTCACCGATCGATATTAATGTATTTTTTAGGATTGCTGCAATGACTCTGTGAACTCGGTGATTTTTAAGTCCTAGTTCCTCTTGACTTCTTGTATAAAATATATAGACGATAGCAATCATATACTTGAAAATTACAGTGCAAAACAGTGTTAGGATATTCAATGGCATGCTAACGTGAGAGTTTTATTAGTTACATTAAAGAACGTTTTGAGTACGGTATGTAATACGTTTATTGTTTCTGCAGGTTTTTCTTTCTTTATCTCGTAAATTATATAGAGAAATGAAGGTTAAATCGTGTACCGCAGTCACGTTATGAGTACTTAATTGTTCTTGTTATTTAAGGACTACTAGAGTGAAGTTTTCATAAAAGATATTAATAAAAATGGATCAGCACAACAAAGCTACAACAAATGATATTGAGCAGCAGTTACATATACAGCCCTCACAGATTGATCACTCCCAGACTTCCCAGATGTTTGATACTCAGTCAAATCCCGCTTTTCTTTTCGACAATAACTTCATTCCTCAAATAATAAACGCCCACGACAATCATCTTGACCTTTCAAATGCTCCCACTATTAACAATACTACTATCAATAGCCATAATAAATGCCACGATTCCAATGGTCCACAGTACTTGGAGCATCTATATCCTCACCCCAGGCAAGTGGAAGTTAATCCAAGTAGCGCCTTCCTATATCAACAATATAACGCTTCCAGAGTATTTTCGAACCAGCATCATTTTACTAGTAACTATAACAATCAGCAAGGATTAACATGCCCATCTGCATCTACGAGTTCTCATTCACATCCTTTCAATAGATTACGGCATTTCAACGTCGAGGAAGAATTTAGTCAACCAGAATCTTACGTTCCAGTGAGACCGCTCCACTTTCTGGAACATGCCCAACACCCGGAAAATTTTCAGCAATTACGATATATCCAGCACCAACATCATCAACTGCAGCAACAGCATCAAAACCAGGAAGAACTCCATCAATCTGAAAGAGCTAAAGTGAATGCTAGTCTCCAAGCACATCAAGATGCTTCAATTTCCACAACGCATTTATCTGAAGACTCTACTCCTTCTTCTCCAACTTCATGCAATGAATCACCCGCTTCGTCCCCTGTGTCCAAACAAAACAATGAAAATCTTTCAAGCGGTACTAAGGAAAACGAAAAATCAGGTAAAACTCCATCGAATAAAACGAGTCGAACCAAGCAACCTCAAGTATTAGAAGTAAATAAGAGGAGTTTATCACCGTCCTCTACGTCGTCCCATTCAAAAGATCTTACTTGTACCTCAACGGAATCAAAATCACTTGAATCCTCGACTGCGAAGTCAGATTCATTGGACGAATCTAAATCGGCTTTAGCGAAAGCACAAGATACCGATTATTATGATACCACAGAAGACTGTAAATATCGAAGTGGCGAATCTAGAACAGTTTTACCGCCGACTCCAAGTACCAAAGTAGGAACTCATGAGTCACTGGACGACATCACAGCAGAGCTCAAGGCGACACTGAGAAGCAAAGGTACGACAGTAATTCCCAGAAGGCAACAGCCGTACCGCGGCACCGAAGCTTTATGCAGTGACGGTAAGTTTGAAATTTGTTCACACGCAGTAGGTAATAGATAGCCGTTGAAGGTTTTTAGTTCATGGTAAGGTTGGAGTTTGCCTGTTGTCCTATAAAACTACCAAAATTAGTTGAAAATTAGATCTCTCTGAGAGTTCATACCTTCGCCAATTCAGGCAACGCTATGAAAAAATTGAACTTGGCTCTAAAACTATGATTTCCTCTTCCTATATCAGCACCAAAATCTGGCTATTTGTACTTTTTGGCAGTAATAACAACTTCCGTAATGTACTTCAAGTTCCGTCCATAGCTTTCTGGGTTATGTTACTGTCAATCATTCTGATAAATATTAGTCAAATACACCGAAATAGACGAGCCGATCATCATCAAAATATGATAATTTATGTCTTTAAACCTATCTAACATTTCCTGTAAATTTCATAGAGATGCATTCATAACTTTCTGTGTGATTTTGCTAACAGACATAAAATCAAACAAAAACAAACAGACGAACTAAGAGATCGTCACAAAAATTTATTTATTCACTCTTCGTAATATACCTAATAACTCATGTAAATTTCATAAGAATCTGTTCATAACTTTTGGAGCCATGGTACTAAGAGAAAGAAGCAGACAAACAAACGGTTGAACTGATCTGTTACTCCTAACATGCCAAACAATCCCACTAAGTTTCGTAAAGATCCGTCAATAACTTTTTGAGTTATCTTGGTGACAGACAAATAGACAAACATCAAAACAAAGAGACGGATAAACAACCTCGACAAAAACATAAACTCCTTGACGGAGGCAATAATAAATAATAGCATTGAGCAGTTTATTTATGCTGCTCGCTCTAAAATATCGAATGGTTTGAAATTCTCTGGCCTTTAAATGTAAACACATATTGAGAAATATTATGACAAAGATTTTAATCATTCTCGTTCAAGTAATTCCCCTGATATATGTCATAATATCTTCCAGAGCTTGAAAACTGATCAATAGCAAAATATATTTCTAAATTCTCGGAACAGAAAATAACAACTATTTTTTCAATTGAGAGAGGCCTCCGTAGCTATAAGCGCCTTCTAGCTGCGTTGTCGTGGTAAAAACAATGATATTAGATAAATATGAATATGGTGATGGAGCTGATCGACTTAGTGGGAGAATGGAAAAATTCTATTGCTGAAAACATTTTTATTAGATAAATTTGAATATGATCCTGGAGTTGATCGACTAAAGGCGTCTTTTTGTGACCACCTTACGGATGATTCCGCCTGATTTCGCATAATCCGCGAGTTTTTGTGACCACTTTTTGACGTGATTCTGATAGAAATCAACCGTGATCAGAAGTTAAAATTGATTGCAGTGTGATTTCCTGCGAGGGCTAATCATGCGTGATCAAAGAGTGATTCCAGCCGCTGGACAACTAAAAATTCAAAATTTCAAATGCAAGTTTGTAATGTTTTCTTACATTAGGGATAAATTGAATAACGTTACATGATTGTTTGTGTGATACTGACTTCCAAAATTGTAGTTTCATTAGTTTTATGCCTATGTATGTTCAAAATGCTTCAAATACTATACTAGTTCACTTATGCATTAACTTCAAAATAAAAGTTCAGAAAAAATCCATTCCCCACCATTTTCCGTAAAAATACGATAGAAATCTATTTTTTTCGAAAATAAACATGGCAGCTTTGGTTTGTTTACAAACTCATTGACCGTTCTTGTACTTTTCAGTGATCACGCTGATGATGATCACAGTGATTCTGATCACGAGCGTGGCCTCAAAAAGACGCCTTTAGTCGGAGAATAGAAAAGTTCCGTAGTTTAATACAACGTGCACGCACTTGAAAGCATTTTGGAAAAAGTTTTACGTCACTAGGACAGCTCGCACAAAATCGCGAATTCAGCATTTTTTGGGGGACAATTCTGACATACTGTATATCTGTTTGACTTTTCTTCGCAAAGTCAGTTACACTCCTTGACATAAGGAATATTTTCAACAGAGTAGAATAACTGCAGTACTATAATTACTTGACGCCACAACCTTGGTCGATGAATTCCAATGCTGACAATTGTCTTCCTTTGCTCCAAGAACTTTCTTTCTCGAAATGCTCGTAAATTCTAAAAAAATTATTCTGCATGTACTGTCTGCAAGTCACAATTAAGTGCGCTTGCACATAGGATAAAAAATATGCAAATACTACCGTAGTTTTTAAAGATCAGCTGGCGTAGATGCATATAGTAAAAAAAACACGAGCACGGGCCGTTCTCCATATTCTTAACTATATTCATCGCAGAAACCCACGTCCCGCAGCATAGCACAACATCATCTGACAAGACTGACGGACACTAAGCCCCTCCGAATTGACATTGTACATTTGCAAGCGGTCACAGAAGTGACGTCCCAGACTGTCGGCAATACAGCACCGGCTTTCGATTTGCTATGCAGCGGGCTGTGGACATATATAACAGAATATGGAGGTGTCATCATTAATTGACCAGATGACATTGCCGGACACGCACTAGTTGAATAGATGTACTCTTGAATCGTCATCATGTAAATGCAAGAAGTCCTAACTATCTTCTTCTTTTTAATCAAATGAAAGCTGTCCAAAAAACATAAATCTTAAGTTCGAACGTAATTTCATTTCTTGTGGTTGATCAGAGAATAAATCGGCAGCTGAAAGTGGATTAAGAGAAAACAAAGCTGCAGGGTAACTAATTATACAATCTCCTTCCTGTAAACTATATTCGTGGGTTGTACAGAGAGATCCAACGTCGCTATCGGGGGTACAGTCAAGTATCTAAGGCCGGCTGCACACTAACAACTTTCGTTGCCGCTAGGAGCTTAGAGGCAACTCAACTTATCCGCGTACGTAGCTACGGCACGGCTTCAGCTTGCACAAATTTAGCTGCTTCAAAAATTTTCAAGTATTTCACTCGCTACTGCAATTTCTACACCCTAGCGAGTGGCAATGTTGAACTTTCAACGATCGCTCTTAATTATGAGCGGTTGGTGTTCACAACGACTGGTATTTTAAGAATTACAGCACGATGTTCATAGACGTCATGCTGAAGTCACGGCCACAGCTGCGCAGTCGGATAAGCTAAGTTGCGTCTAGGCTGCTAGCGACAACGAAAGTTGTTAGTGTGCAGCCGGCCCTACAGATGCGGTGTCTCTGCTGTATATGCTACCAGCTTCCTAAGTGTAGATACTTCAACTTCCTTTAATATCATTCGGCAATAGAACTATGTGTTGATAAATAACCCTCTGTAGACTGTAAGACATTGGACAAGAACATTTTTTACAGTACATTGCCTTTATAATTACTTACTTTAAAGTCGACTGTGTAGACTTGGTGCAGCTAGTCTTGGCGCCAACATGTCGTTGTCTCGTCTTGGTATTGTTGTGATCATCAGCAGCAGCGGCAGCTGATTCAGCATAGTCAACATAGCACAAATAACAAGAGCTTATA
>LQNS02000303.1:8877030-8902146 GCA_001587735.2 Parhyale hawaiensis
TTGGTGCAGCTAGTCTTGGCGCCAACATGTCGTTGTCTCGTCTTGGTATTGTTGTGATCATCAGCAGCAGCGGCAGCTGATTCAGCATAGTCAACATAGCACAAATAACAAGAGCTTATATATCCCCACCTATCTATGGCTGGCATCGATTCGTGGAGTGTTGGATACACATCGTGGTAAAGTCCAAAGGGTAACAGAAGTAAAGTGGAAAGATTCCGCTAATTCCTTTTCAGTCGTGAATTAAATCGATATTTCGTCAAATGCTCTTGGGGTGCATTCGATTACCGGTGAAATTGGGCCATCGAGGCTCGACTTGTCCGAAAGTTAAGAAAGGTGCCTTGTTTTCGCCGCGTTGCTTGGAGTTTATTGCGTTGACCCTTAATCAATTACTTGGCAGACTTCCAACAGCTCAGCCTAAGGAATTGCAAAAATGAATTCCAGATAAATGACACTATCTTGCTCAATATTTGGAATCGAATACACCCAAAAGTAGAGCATTCTCAGAGCGCATACCTCCGCCAAGCAAGGCAATATAAAAAAAAATTGTTCCTGAAAACAGGATTTCTTTTTATCACTGAGATTTGGTCATTTGTATCTTATAACATTTCTAACAAAATTTTGCACATTTCTTTACAATCCGTGGATAACTTTTGGGTTATGTTATTAGAAAAAATTTAAATCAAGCAAACAAACAAATAAACAAACAATTAAACAGGTCATCACAAAATTAAGTCATTTCCTCTAAGAATAACATTCCTAACAATTCGCGCAGATTTCATGAAGATGCATCCACAACTTGAGTTATGTTACCAAGAAAAAATAGGCAGACAAACATACAAACATACAAACAAAGAAGCGATTGAACGGAGCTGCACCAAAAGTTAATCACCTGTTCTTCGTAGCATACCTGACAGTCCCTGTGAATGTCGTAGAGATCCGTCCATAACTTTTTGAGCTATCTTGGTGACAGACAAACAAATAGACAATGTCGTGAAAAACATTTATATGTTCTAGGGAGCACAGCATATCCTAGCCTCCTTTCAATTTTAGAAAAAAAAAACTACAGACTCTGAGAGCGCATACCCTCCCCCAAGCAAGACAAGGGTTACTGAAAATTTAAATTGGTTCTGAGACCATGATTTTCTTTGTTTCAACACCAAACTCTGATCATTTGTGCCCTTCAACAGTGTTAACAGTTTCAGCAATTTTTCTGAAGATCTGTTCATAATTTTTTGAGTTATGCTCCTAACAAACATTCTGACAAATATTAGTCAAACTCACAAACGGACCAACCCGATCATCACCAAAATTTAATCATTTAATTATGTCTTTTAACATTACTAACAATTCATATCGTGCCAACGATTATAAAATAAACAACGATGACAAACTAACAAACGAACAAACAAACAGATCAATACAAAATTTGGTGATTAACTCTTCGTGATATACCTAACAACTCATGTAAATTTCATAAAAATCCGTCTATAACTTTTTTAGTGATGGGATTGAGAAAAATAAGGCAAACAAACAAACGGATGGGCGGATCTTCACCAGATGTTAATTATATATTCCTCCAAACATACCAAACAATCTATGTAAATTTCGTCAAAATCCGTCCATTACTTTCTGAGTCATCTTGTGACAGACACAGAATAACATACAGACAGACAAACAAACCCGACAAAAACATAACTTCCTTGGCGGAGGTAAAAAATATTTATAACCTCCTTGGCGGAAGTAAGAAAGCTATTGCCTCGAAAGTTCATATTTATTACGAACTGTTCTAAAGATTACACGGTAGCCTCACATAGCCTCACAGTCTTCATTTTTGGGAAATCTTTCTTATTTTGCTATCAAGGAAAGAAACATGAGCGCAACTATGAGTAATTATACATAGAGTTATCGAACAGAAATATATTACAACAAAATACACCAATTGAAATTGATTTGTATTATTTAGCAAATTTCTAGTGAAATGTAGGTCGATTTTTAAAATTTTTACCCTACGTAACCTTTATAAAATTCTTCTGCTTCAAGCGTTCGGCAATACATTTTAAAATCTTACTTTGAACTAGCAATGTTGTTTGCTAAAATTTAAAATCAGGCTCAATTTGGGAGTTGCTTGAGTTTGAACGTCAAATACTAACCACCCAAGAATATCTTATTTTCAGTATTGTCATTTCTAACAAAATTGATATTTAATATAGGCTGCTAAATGATCAGTCATTCATCTCCTAAAGTTAGCGGTCGATCATAAGCACTTTTAAATAAAAAGAAAAATTACATCAAATTCAGACGGTAAAGTTAAATTGACAGGATAGCTAGCACTACATTGCAAATGAAAAAATTAGTTTATGGTGCTTGACGCACGTAATTAGAAAATTGATACTGAATGCAATCCGTATAATTAGAAATTTGCCATAACTGGCAGCTGGTAATGTACTGCCAGCGAAGATTTCGAATTGTCACGTTCTTAGTAATTAGAAAATTGAAGATGCATTCATGCTGTAAAATTTAGAATTCCACATAGACTAAACATAGTTGACAAGGTGACGGCGAGTATAGTGAAGAAATACTATTTAGCGTAGACTAAAATTTTCTAACGAAAGCTTACAGGATGCGGAAGACAAACAATTTCTGTCAAATCGATTACATTAGAAAATCACATTTTAAGTGACTCAAGTGCTTACCAGCTGATCAAAAATTCAGGACAAAGTCAGACACAAAAGTAAAAGTAAGGAAATTCATCCATTTCACCGCAGTTAGAGGTTGTCACTAACGGAGTAAAGATATTGTGCCCAAGAACAGCGAACTATGAGTCTTTAAACGTGGTCAGATTGCTAAGCTGTATAAGCAAGGTTTGTCACAGCGAGCACTCGTATCTGAATTAAACGCAGTAAGATAATGGTTTGCAACTTCCTAAAATATCCTGACCGTTATTGAACAGCGAAATCCTGCGGTAGACCAAAACAAATTTCACCATTGAGTAAGAGAATCTGTAAGGTTATCTATCAAGATGAGGGACGAACTTCAAGACAGACTATAGGGCGACAACTGAGGCTTAAAGGTACCAAGGCAGGGCTCAGTACCAAGTATATATTTACGTTTGGATTTCAACTTCCATGAGAAGCGTTTTTCTACTTTTTCATTTACTGGTCTAACACTTTCGATCAGGAGAAAAACACATCCATTATTTGAACTATGGATTTTCATTAAATTGAGAATACAAAAAAAAAACTTGTCATTTATCGTTACCAAAGAGTAAATTTAACTCGAGAAGTTTCGAAGTTTATCCATACAAAATTATATTTTTTTTCAATTTGTCAACGTGTCAGCAGCGTATTACGAAGCAGACAAAAAATTCCTTGCCACATTTTAAATAGTATATGTTCATTTCGCAAGGTAAAATTCAGAATTTACCATAATTCAGAGAACTTGTCAGTTACTATTACTTTGCCGACGATGCGATTCATTATCACGTTTTAAATAATATTGATGTTCAATTCAGCAGGGAATATTAGGAATGCCCGTTGGCAAATTAGGTAAAGGTAGTTACTAGGTAGCCCACATACACTGGCCCGTGCTGCAGTTATATCCCTTTTAAGGCGTACGGACGTAACGACGTACGGGTGAAAAGCAGAAGTTTGGACGCAATTTTAATCATGAACATATTCTGAATAAATTCTTAATTGATGTATCAATGCTTGCCGTTCCAACTGTTTGTGATCCGTTTAAAGAACTAGGCACGTTTATAGGTAACCTCTATCAGTTATATCACTCGAGTTTTCTTTTGAAGCGAAGGCTAACTACAGTAGTGTCGTTGCTGCTAGTTGGATTACCGAAGAAATTAGATCACTGGTAAAAAAAGAAACACAAACTATATCGAAGATGTATTATTTACAGGCAGTCATATACAGTATATCGTAACGTACTGAATGCTCTTTTCAGAACTGCTAAATAAGTACACTATCTGAATCTAGTTAGAGGTGCTGCGAATAATCAGAAGCACTCTTGGAAAATAATAAATGAACTTGTTTGGCGTAGTGCGCGTAGCTCTGTTTCTGAGGTACGAGTCGATGGAGAGACGATTAATGGAATATAACTTACAAATCATTTTAATGAATATTCCACATCAGTTGTGAGTAATCTAGTGCAAGCTTTACGTGACTTAGAGTGCAATTTTGAACCAATAACTTCTGATGAAATTTTTACTGTTGTTAATGAGATGGAAACAAAGACCTACCACAAAAACGAGATACAGTCCAACCATTTATAACTGATATTACCCTATATTGTTTCATATTTGTAATTCTATATAAGTGTGTATTATTAGGCATATATCCAAATATTTTAAAGGTGGCTACACGCAGAAAAGTATGTTCTTTACGATAAAGAACAGCTGGTTGCTCATCACTAACGAAGTAATATTTTAGCTACAAAGCAATAATAATTAATCGTAAAAGACACTGTTGTTCATCACAACGCTCTTGTTCATCTGTTGTTCATCACAAACTACAATGTGCATTGATGCAAACTCAAACGACAAGGTAGTTTACAGTTAACTATTTTTCCTTAATGGCAAAGAAATATTTTTCTGTGTGTAGAGTTGTACCGATCCACAAGGGAGGATGCAGCAACACAATTTAAAATTATAGACCTATATCTACTCTTTCTGTCTTCAACAAGATTTTTGATAAATTAATACATAAGCGCTTGACAATTTTCTTTGAAACCTATAGTATCTTAAATAGTGCACAATGTGTATTCAGAAAAGGAAAACACAACTCAAGCCATTTTTAGTCTCGTTTAATTAGAAAACGTTTTAATAAGAAAACGTTTACTGCTTGTTTGTTTCTTGATTTGAAAAAGGCTTTCGACACTGTAGATAAAGATATATTACTTATGAAGTTGGATCTCTATATGGTGGCTGGGGTGTCTTGAATGATCTAATATCAAGTTATCTTACCAATCGTCAGCAATATGTGGTACTTGGGGAACAGCAATCCCACACTAGATTCATAAACATTGGTGTACCACACGGTTCCGTGTTGGGACCTATATTGTTTAACATCTTTATTAATAATATTATCACAATCCGCGGTGCGGAAGCCGTTTTATTTGAGGACGACGCTGTGTTTTGCGTTCACGATGCGTCTATGCAACATGTCATAACCAAAGTGCAGGAGCTCATTGACAGAATAAGTACAAGGCTTTTTAACAATAGACTTACGGCTAATGCAAACAAAACCAAATTATTGCTTTTTAATCCGGTTAAAATTCAAGTATTACCGCCAGCATATTTTCACGGATTGCAATTAGAATGGGTGCAATAATTTAAATACTTAAAAGTCATAATTGATTATGAACTAAAATTTACCCTACATGTAAATGAATTATGCCAAAGACATGCAAAGCCAAAGGCGTTATTTGCTCTCCGTCTAGACATTTGCCCAAAGAAGCCCTAAAGATTTGATTTTACTCTCTTTTCTATTCACAATTGACCCATGGAATTGTTATTTGGGGTGGAGTGTCAGACAATGCAGTTAGATGTCTCTCAGAGTTGATCAATGACACTCTATGAATTATTCTTAACGTTAAGAGAGACACAAACAATGTCCCGTTGATGTCCAGAAATGAAATGTACACAAGGTTGAAGTTTAGAGATACATACAAGTCTTTCATTTTAAAATTTTTACGTACGTCAATGTCTGGTGAAAAAAAATTTTTTGATTCGCATTTCCGGCACCTTTTATCTCAGAGTATCTATAATACAAGGAAATATAATAGGTTTAATCTACCTGCAGTAAGATTAGAAATAGAAAAACATTTCACTATATACCAAAGCATTCAAGCCTACAATGAACTTTCTGACGCGTTGATAGAAGCCGTGATGCACAAACATTTCAACTTTTTGTTTAAAAACTTTGCATTGCTAAATATATTGACCTATAATGACATGTGCTTAATAAGTTAATTAGCTTTGAGTAGGCTTGTTGTAATTTTTAAAGTGTTGTTTTGCTATCTTGTAACGCCTTAGTTCATTTTTACTGTAAAATGTGTTTTTGAGAGCAATAAAGATGTAAAAGGGTATACGGCTGCAGCCGAACGCATGTTAGGGGGTTAAAGTGTAAAGGTCACGTTACTTGGTGTATATATAACAATATTAATAATACTAATAATTAGCACTAGCAATAATGCTTATAAATACGAAGAGGCAAGGCTGGGACACTGATATTAGCACATGGTGGACACTGATGTCTTCTCTGACATTAGCACACGGTCATTCTCAGTAAAGTTTATGCACAAATACTAATAAATATGAAGAGGCAAGGCTGGGACGAGATGTCGACATTGACGGGACTGAAGAGAAGCTACTCACCGTAAGACTATATGGGAAATTACTCATTGCCAGCAATCTGATCGTGCACTACATTTGACTGATGATTTACTCACGGCAAGTTGTATTTAGCAACACTGATTGGTGCAGTTAGTCGCTTGAGTTACGATCAGGCGCGATTATGAAAGTGCCAACACATTTAGTCGTATGCACCGATCACACTTAAGACGAAATAGGTGAGTCGGTATGAAGCGGCAACATGCTCCAGCGTGCCCTCCGGGCCGCTGGGCTGCCCAAATCTGATCCTACCCCCTCACTCCCAAAACACGGGGCCTTCTCTCCCAGACACCCCCTTTCTTTTTGAGCGCTGGCACGAGCTCATTGGTTCACGGATTTGTGCTGCCTACCGCCCTCACCCTATTGGAGGATCCCTTGCGATTGCCAGCTCAATCTATGTAGATTCTCCTGAAAAATGCTTGCTTATCTTACTACAATAGCTTACTATATATAATGTGCTATTCACAATTGTTATCAACAACATGGAAAATATTACTACCAGCCATTTAACAATAAATTTCTAACCACTAGGCACATAACTCGTTCCTTACCGGTTCTCTCGTTCGTGTCTCTTAGCACTGGCGCACCGCTAGCTCGTCGACATCCCCGTACTACGGTTGCAGCGTCAATTGCTGTTGCTATGCTAAACTTTTTTGTACCTGCTAAGAACATTTTCTACCTTGTTTACCCTCTGGTAACCCCGACGTTTTCGTGCTAGCTAGACTGTGTTTCTTTCTCTAATTCTCCTATCTTTATACAAATATATATATATAACTATAGTAGATTTCGAACATTTGCCTTTTATTGTAATTAATTTTCAGAATTTAGCAGGCCTACCCCTCTATATATGTATATGCACGTCCCTAGTTGTACAATTTATTTCCTAACACACAAATTGCCTGGGTTATGGCGTCATTGACGAAAGGCGCAACTGACAACTGCACCTCCCTCCGACTGCAGGGTCAGTATTCCCCTTATAGACTACGAATGACAAAAATGCTGCCCCTCACTGTCGAGCACCAAAGCTTTCCTGCCTGGCTTCGGACAGAATTTCCAGCTTCGTGACAGCGAGTCAGGTAATATTTCTAACCACCGAGTCACTGGGGTATAAATTCAAGTTACCTGGAAAGCGCTCCTTGACCACATTTGACCTTACAGGAAGCTTAATTCTTAATTCAGACAGTATAACTAGGAATATTCCATGTGTTGAGAACATGACAGCTGGTATTATGTTGCAGACGAAGAGTTCGATGCAACACACCAGGCGACGACAGGCGGCACAGCGGCTGCAGCTCGTCACAAGAAGCCCCGACGCAACCGCACCACCTTCTCGTCGGCGCAGCTCAAGTCCCTGGAGACGATATTCGAGAAAACACACTACCCAGACGCCTTCGTGCGAGAGGAGCTTGCCAAGCGCACCGCCCTTAGTGAGGCCAGGGTGCAGGTACGTTGGCTTAGCCCTTTAATTTTGAAGTCCGGGGCCAAGCAGTTGGGAGGCCAGGGTTAGGTAAGTTCTTATAGCGCTTTAATTTTGAAGTGCCGAACCTAACATTTGTGAGGCCACGGTGTTGGTTCGCTCTTTTAACCTTTTAATTTTAAAGCACAAAACTTAATACCTGGGAAGAAATGGCGTCGGCCCGATATATCAACGCTTTAGTAGTAAATCACTGAACTTTGAGGAGGCCGGTGAAGGTACGTACCTTGAACACTTATACTTCAAAGGGGGAACTCAAAACTTGGATGCTAGGGTAGAAGTACGTTAGTTTAACTTTTTAACGTTAAACCACAGAGTACCGATATCGAACTACGAGCCGTCTCAAGCGTAATCCATTTACGACAACCCTAAAACTCCATTCAAATAGCAAATCGAAAACTCACTAGTGAAATTCGGGTACGTGCAGCTCAAGTGAATTAGACAATCTAGCCAGCAGTGTGCAAATCGACGAGGTCTTAACTACAAAATACCGAAGCAGCACTCATTATTTGCTCTGCAGGACCTCACTGTTTGAACTAATTAAGACATACTGTCTTTATTTCTAGGTAGCATTGAAAGTTCTGTACCTATGACAGTTGATGGTTTTCTTCATGTGTTAATCTAAGAACACGAGGCATTATTTCTATCAGTAGGTAAAGTGTAGGCATAGGGTACATTTCACCCGTGGGTAGTATATATTCTATAGGGTCAGTGGGTTGAAACAGCATGAACACTCGACGACATTGCGTAACGGAAGTTTTTTAAACCCCTTCACCCTCGGAGATAAGGGAACTACTTTTGCGTAATGTGCTTTTTTTCAGATTTAGCTGTTTTAATTCCATTACAAAAACAGTATTGTTCTATAAATTAAAAGAGACAATACGATAAAGTTTCAAAAATATATTAGAGCGACCAGTCATATCTATGAAATATAAATATAGAAAAAGAAATTATATGATAATGTACATAATATATGTAAATATAATACCAAAATTAAAATTGATAGAATAACGATAAATGACAATAATAGAAAATAAAATGATTTACTAGAAATAATAGTACAGTAGTAAACGCGGTTCAAAATTAATTATTTTTTAAAAAGTTAAACACAACATCTGGCCCAACTTTCAGGCGCACGATATCATGGGATTTCTTTCCTGGAATCCTACATTTTTAGAAAACAAAGCCCGCAATATCTGGGTAAATATCTCTATTCTTCGATATAGGACACCGTTGTTTCGAGTAGTAGTCTTATTATTTACATTCAGATTTTCAATTCCAGGTATTCTCTATGTATTCATGATTCAATAGAACAGATTTTGAGTACCTGGCCCTAAACCTAAATAATAAAGCTATACGAAACAAGGTGCCTATGTAGTGGAATATCGGTACGTTAAGATATAAGTTCAAGTTTTTGACTTTTTGGGGACTGTAGCGAAGTTTATGGGCAATAACTATTTATCGACTGAACAATTCTTACGAGAACTTTTGTCGGTGCTTGTGGGTCACCGGTCCCGAGCAGGGTCAAGTAAGCCCGATGCATTCTTTATCACCCGCGAGCAAAGTAAGAGAGGTGATAATGTTTTCGTTGAAGATTTAAGTATATATATATGTGTGTGTATATATATTTTTATATATATTTGTCTGCCCACCCAAGAAGTGGTAGGGAGTTTGGTGGGTTGACCTAGATGTGACCCACGCCAAAAAAAACTAAACCTAGATGGCCATAGAAAATGACGGCGTTGAATTTTCTCCACAGCGGCGAATTTGCCCACCGCGGCAGATCGTCGGGAGAACGGAGCGTTGTATTTTTTCCTATGTTATTATTGAAGAGCTAATCCATGGAATGAATGCGACTAGCCTCGTTCATCGGATATGACTTCCTTCAATTTGCCCCCTATAGCAGGCGTTCTAGTTCTATATGGTATGGACCCAACGCCTCTAGGATGGCTCTCTGTAGTCTGCATAGGCTTACGTATGAGGTCATAAACTTCTGTTCTTTGCACACCTTACTTATTCGTATTCTCATGGATAGCCAGTAAGCTTCCGTGAATGTTTTTCATCTGGATTACACAAACTATACTATTTAGTTCCTCTCTATTTAAGATTTCATTGGTTTACGGGTTCTTTGTGTCTCTCCTGATAATCTTTGTTTGCTTACCCTTCTCTATTTCCTGTTGCCCTTCATGGATTTTCTGTTTGTTTGTTGTTGCTGTCTTTTGATCGGAGGTATTCTGTTGGTAGAAAGGCGTAAANCTCTATTTAAAATTTCATTGGTTTACGGGTTCTTTGTGTCTCTCCTGATAATCTTTGTTTGCTTACCCTTCTCTATTTCCTGTTGCCCTTCATGGATTTTCTGTTTGTTTGTTGTTGCTGTCTTTTGATCGGAAGTATTCTGTTGGTAGAAAGGCGTAAAAGAGACAGGTATAATACAGCTATTAATAGCATCGTTAATACATGCTGAAATAGCAAATATTCTAGTAAAGCAACTTTAAGTTGGGACCGCACCCCACACAAAGTTGCACTCTAGAGCTTTATAACTTGTCATGCATGACGCAACCCATATCTTTACATGCATGTCGCCCAAAAACACCAGCTGGCAGTTTTTCATAAAGCACCTCTCGAAAACACCCACTCGCAGCTTTTTCACGATCTTGATGCAACGATCGGTCTCCTCTGCATCGCAGATCAATTTAAGCAAGTGTCACTTAGCTAAACTGCGCCGCTCGAGACACTTGCCAGCCACGGTCTCTACCTCGGTTTCTTTCTGCAGCGAGACTTCGCTCAAGCGCAGAGAAACCCGAGGCAAAAAAGCCGTTCTTTTCGCCGCGATAATTCTGTAATGACGACCGCCTTGTAGTTCAACATTTCGAGACTATCGTGTCGGGAGTTTAGAAGGCTGCCCTGTTTTTGTGCTGACCTGAAATTACTGAACGATGAAACTGCTGAATGTTGTATTAAATGGAGGACATATTTGTTGATTCAATATCAATCGCGTATGGAGACTTTAACAACAGCACTAGTAAGTACTTAAAAAGGAGGTCTTTGTCAGTGATGAATTCTTGAGATGATACAGAGCGCGTGCAGAAAACTAAAGGCTGCAGCAAAAAGCAATTTAGATAGAATATTAATACGTAGCAAAGATATAAATAGTTAATATTTGTTGTAGCTTACAACTGTAGCAAAACTGAATAAGCAACTGAATCTGCAAGTGTTGTAATTTCCATATCAGACGTGCAGGGATAGGAATTGATAAAAGATCAAGGACTGCTCAAGGATCTTGTTCATCACCCGCGAACAAAGTGAGGGAGGTGATAATGTTTTCGTTGGAGATTTAAGTAGATATATGTATTTGTATATATATATTTGTCTGTCCACCCAATAAGTGGTCGAAGGAGTTGAGAAATCTTCATAATATTTTGTAGGGAGTTTAGTGGGTTGACTTAGATGTGACCCATGCCAAAAAACTGAACCTAGCTGACCATACCTGAACCTAGCGGGGAGAATTTACCTCCGCTGCGGCAGATCGTCTCACGCCACGAGTTTTCCCATTTTTCCTATGTTATTATTAAGAGATCTGCACGGGGCGGTCAGTGCGGCGCTAGCCTTGTTGGACACAGCACCCATGTGAGGAACTAGGATTGGCTGGCCATCAAAAATTACTTCGGTGAATTTTCTCAAACCGCGGGTGATGGTCTTACGCCACGAGGCTTTCAAGTTATTATTGCGTTTTAACTTCCCTCCCAAGAAAATTTTGCACCGGCGAGAACTCATTATTATTAATTTTTACTTATAAAAGAGCCTAATTATTGCTCAAGAAATTCGTCTGATTTATGCATCAGTTCAAAATAAATTTGCACGCTGAAGAAAATCAGTGTCTGATATTCATTTCCTATATTTGATTAAATAGTGTGGCTGTATATTCATAGAGTAAGAAAAAAAGAATTTTGGATTCTTTATGGGTGGAAACTAATATTATAGCATCACGATGTCAACATACCGTACACTTACTTAAAAAAAAAATAAAGAACAATGAATTCATTTCTATATTGCAGTCACAACGAAAACGTTACTTCTACTGATAATATAATTGAATCTTGCAATTTATGTCACATTCTACAACTCTGTTAACTCTAAAATCCTAGAAAACGAAGAGTTTTGTTGAGAATAAATAACTGTCTGCCTAGCTTAATCAAAATTTAACTGTTCTCATGGTATTGAAAGGGTTAAGAGATCGTATAATTAATACTAGAAAATAAGGGAGAATGAGTAGACACTGAGTCTGTCACTCCGTCACGCCGTGTCACGTGTGACAGACTCGGGTGACTACAGAGGGACGGCGAGACTTGGCGTGTGCCGGTGACAGTGTACGGAAATGCCCGCACATTGTGGCACATTTTTTGGGGAAATGGGCTGCAGAATGTGCGCCTGGAGAGAAATAAGCTGCAAAAATAGTGAGGAATGTGAACTTGAAAAGAAATAGACTGCGAAAATATTCCAATATGTTTAAATGGAAGGAAATTGAATGTGTATGATGCTGCTTAGAATGAGCTATATATTTGAATAATTTTTCTTGAATAAGAACGCCTCGTAACTAATAATAGGAAAATGGAATGAAAATAGTGGAGCTAAAAGAAATATGAAAGGAGTTTTTAGGAACTAATAACCGAAACATCTCTTCATAAAAATTCATATAGAATACTGTTTAAAAAAACGAATGGGTTTATCAGGTAATTACTCTGTAAAATGTTATTTCGTGTGAAATAAAATCGACATTCTATTGGTAAGAGTTTTCATAAATAGGTGAACGAATGGAATAACAATGAATAAATTGAGAAACTTTTTCCACTAAGTTAGAAATCTCAAGGCAGTAACAGTGACCCCTTGAGCTTACTGACAGTCAGGTTAGGCAGGAAATATAGCGCGGCAGCAAACACAGCAAGCGTTGTGGCAGCAATTTCACGCTCACTGACTTCCTGCTATGAGATGACGATAAACCCGCTGAAAAAGAGCTTACGGGAAGAAAGGGAGACGAAAAAACGGTGCCTGGGCTCGAACGAAGCAAGTATAGCTGTCGATACAATAAGCGATAAAGTCGGGACGTCGTATGACGAAATAACGCCGTTAGGAAATGTGAATGGCTGTCAAGATGGCGGGTATTACAGTAGAAGGTTTGTACCCTACCTTCTGAAGCCTGA
Source organism: Parhyale hawaiensis (assembly GCA_001587735.2). Taxonomy (NCBI): domain Eukaryota; kingdom Metazoa; phylum Arthropoda; class Malacostraca; order Amphipoda; family Hyalidae; genus Parhyale; species Parhyale hawaiensis. The sequence goes on from LQNS02000303.1 coordinate 8,890,100, forward strand.
TTAATTTGCAGAGAAATCAGGAGCGTCGTGAAACTTTACCAGGTTTGTAATACTAGTTAGACCAGCATCATTCTGTAGTGTTTTGTCCTGTATTGTCACTGAACAGAGTACGAATGCCTATTTAGGCAGAAAAACGCGTACCGCTTTCTGAATTAGAGTTCAGTCAAAATTTGAAGATACGTCGCATAGTTTGTAAATATCACTTGCTAAGTAAACTAATATGACGGCTGAAATTTTACCAACCTTTGGTATAGACACACACACGAGTTTGTACTGACGCAGTGAAACATTCGAACGCTGTGAAGTGAAAACGTAAAGCAACAGAATATCGTTTGCAGCGGGCTTTTGGACGGAAAACTTTAGGTAACAGCTCTAGTAAATACGTGGTATGAGTCACTAGTATTCTGTCATATGAGACAGTTATATCCAATTTTAGACTAGTAGTAAGCTTTATGACTTTTTTACTCCCGTGGAAGGCGGTGAAAATCCGCCTCCGGAAATTCATGATATCGAGCCCAAGGGTCGCACCTGCTAGTATTATATGAAAAACATTTGGCAGATGCAGATAGAAACCAGCGAAATCTAGAAATCAATTGGCTAGAGTTACAATATGTTTTTGTAACATTTTGGAAGCCAACTAATATTTGAAACAGGATTTGTTTTTGCACAATGTTGCTCTGAGCTATCTAACTTCATGGACGGTATTCGCACGAGATCCAGGTGGCACCATACGCTACAATCGACGAGGTTTCACTGCTAAATGTTACTGTTACAGGTAGTAATTAATTTACATTACTTTATAGTAATTATATCTTGTGGGTAAACTGTGACGTATAACATTGTATTCAGTTTCGATCAAACTTCTGAAACTTATATATTTCTTATGAATAGCTCCCACGGGCAGTTATTTGCATAAAAAATAATTAAAGAGCTGGCATTATTGCCAGCGTGTCATGTACTCCAACGTCTTAGTAATTTCACCGTACATATTAAATCCAGGCAATCGTCAAGGCATTACTTTTATTCATTGGTGAACATGACATTATGAAAATTTCATTAATTGCTCCTTTATTAAATGATTATGTAAATTGCATGAGTGACTTCTCAGGAGCAGTAGCTGTTAGGCCAGGTTAGGTTACTTATAAGGCTTGCACAAACGAGCGACGAAGCTGATTTCGACGGGACAATATTGTGTGTAGATCAAACTTGCCGCCACATGTTTATGCACACGCGGCAGCGAAAGGTGCTCCCGGTTGTGATGTCTTAGGGTAAAATTATTACAAGTTGCATAGAATAGAAATTCTAAATATTAATTTAATCAGTTTTATTGCTTGTTTACAAGCCATTTCTTAGGCCCTGTAAATAATACACACCGACTGAGTATTTTGTAGTATTTAGAAGTTTGTAAACGAAATTTTCAAGTACACGTTTCTGCTGACTACCATCATTGTAAGCTGGATAGAAATTCCTTTTATACTTCTAGCATTGTACATGGAATCGTAACCATTTTTTAAGCCAAGTTTTATGAGAAAAGTCGGCGTTACATATCGTAGCGTTTAGATAATAGGAATACCTGGACTGCAAGAGGCTTTGAATTGATTGAATGCCACAAAAAAGTTTGGCCTAGACCCATATAGCTCAATTCACTCCTCAGGCAAGTAACTTATTCACAGAGTCTGGTAGAGCTTTTGTTGGCGAAATGCCGCTCTCGGTAATTTTTGTTTCTCATCTGCATCGGACTTTAGCCAGGCCTTCGGTCCGCCTTTCCTTCAAGTCCATTTTGCTTCTTTCTACTTATATAATTCCATTTATAACAATGTGGTTTGTTCTTCCTCTTCTTTATTGATTTGCTAATCGAATGCACGTTGATCGTGTGTGGGAACACCCTAGTGTATTGTTTCTAATTTCTATCGATTATGGTATGTCCCTTATCATTTCTTCTGATTAGACGGCTTTTGCAGTGCAGACGAACGCTTAAAATTTCCAACATAATAAGAATAGTACCTATCTATGGCACATTTTAAACTATCAATATATTTATACATCTAGAAATGATTCACTTAAACCGCATTCGATGAGATCATTCATGGCTTGAATCTACCCGTGTACGAGCGTAGAAGAGTAGATAAGGTGCCAAGGTTTGCATAATAGCGATCGCTGCAGGGAGGCACCGTCTGAACGACAGGTCACGCAGCTTTGAATCAATGTTTTACATGACTTCTTGAACATTGATTATATACTAAGTTTTGCAAAACTACGTTTCTTCGGTAAAAGACACCAACCAGCGACGATCTAAAAGTATGGTTATTTAATAAAACACGTCCTACATACTGCGTCTCAGGGAGTTCGGTTATTTAGCAGAAATCTGTCGACCGAAGCACTATTAGTTTATTTAATATTTAGTCGTCAGTAGTCATAATTCATCAGCGTGAGAGAGTTGCAACGTCAGCAATATGTCAGCGATCTGTCAGCATACGGACGCCTGAGTCACACACTGTAGCTGACGCCGAAGTGCTGTGATGGATGAGAGGCCCTGTGGTGCAGTTATGGGGCCCTCTGGTGCAGGAACCTTCCCTGTGGTGTTGTAGAGGGCCCTGATGTGTTGTTCTGGGGCCCTGTGGCGCAGCATCCGTCCCTGTTGTGTTGTAGAGGGCCCTGATGTGTTGTTTTGGGGCCCTGTGGTGCGGTTACGGTGGCCCTTCTTGTAGCTACCTGCCTTGTTGTATGGCAGAGTCTAAGGGGCCTTGCTGCGTCATTGTGGGGCCTTGTGCCGCCACGGTAGCTGCATGCTTCCGTTCTCAGCTCTAACACCTTGTATCGCTCGTTCGATGCCCCGTGAGGCACTCAAGCTCTTTGCAGATCTTGGTGTGCTGACTCGGCAGTTGTGTGCGCATGCACGGCGCTAGGGCGGAACTGCCCCCCTCAGAGATGAGGGGGGTGGGTGTCTCGGGTCATTTGTTCCTTCCGTCAAATTGGCGCCATAGTTCGTGACCCGAGGGCGACTGCGACTACACTTGCTCATCTGGGGCCAGTGGGCCTATACCCGCAGCACAAACCAGTGCATGTGGGTTTCCCAGGTGAGGGTGTGGTCTAAGTTGACTTTACCTTTACCTTTGTGGTGCTGTTGCTGGGCCTTGTTTGCGTTGGAGCCGTTAGCTGGTCTATGTCTTCTAAATTTCACGTTCCACTTATCTCCCTATTTTGAAAACCTACTAAACGTACTATTTACTAGTACGCAACATCTTGCCGTAGCCAAATTTTCTTCTGCATACTGTACTAGCTCTGTGTAACAACGATTCACCGAACGGCAGATAGTGTCTGTATCATCTCATTAATAACATGTAGGCATTGTACCAAAACTCTCAACAAACCAAATTCTAATTCTCTCTTATTTTATTATTTAGTACTATTCTTGTGTTATGTTAGCAATAAGTAAGAAAACCTCAGGGTGCTGTGCCCTAACCTTGTTAGACACAGCATCCATATGAGAAGTAAACGATTTATCATATTATTATTAAATATACCGTGAGCTTCAGCTGTCAGGCGACGCTATGTTGCTGCAGGACACTGCTTCGTGGTTTTAGGGCCCTGAGGTGCAGCTTTGGGGCCTTGGGGCCTAGTTTTGAAGGCCTTCAGGGGAATCTGTCGAGCTATGCTCTTATGAGGTGCAGTTGTTGGCTGTCAGTTGCAGCTGTGGCGCCATACTTCTGTGGTGCGCCGCTATGGGCCCTCAGATACAGTGTTGGGCTGTGTGGTGGAGGTGTGGGATACTGTAGTCGTGGAAAAGATCTAAAGGGCCCTGCTATTGAGAGGTGCCCTTGCTGGGTCCGATTCAGCTGTGGGGCCAAGCACTTGAGAGGTACAACTTTAGGGTCCTGCTGCAGTAAAGTACAGCTATGAGGCCCTGAATACTCTAACAATGAAAAACAATTAGCACAAAGCACGGGAAAGAAGAAACTCTGCGGTATACTGCACCCTCAGTTCAGTTCCTGGACCTTGTTTCATGATCCAAATTTTGTCAGGCTGCTTGCATTAAAGTTACTGTAACACTACTTTATGTGGAGCCTATGACACAATTGAAAGCTTAAATGTGGAAAATGTTTCTAGATTTGGATACACCCTTGAAGTCGCACGCTAATATAATTTCCCTAGAGAGTGATGAACATCCAAATTAAATATGCACGCACCATTGCCTATACATTATACAATGAAGTCGAGAGTATCTAGTTCATACAGTTTTCTGACTACTGGTATGCAGTAGAATATCGTCATCATAATTAAAATTTAATAAGCAATGATTGCAATATGGTTATGAGGTCTCTTCTGTTCTCAGGTTTGGTTCCAAAACAGACGCGCCAAGTTCCGACGAAACGAAAGGACGGGTTTCCACGGACGGGTGAACCCTTCACCTGGGGCGGTGGGGGGCACCTTCCGTCAACAAGAGCTGGGGTCCGTTAGCCCGTCGCCCGGGCCCGTGGAGCAGCCCCTGGCCCCCCGTCATTCTGGTAAATTAAGAACTTTATTGTAATTTCGCGGTCAATTTTTTGGAAAATTACTACGGTTAATTGTATTCATTGTATCAACATTATTCTTGGGCTCATGCACTGCCTTCTCAGTTGTGTGTTTTTGTATCATTATAATGATAAGTTTCTGACATAAATTAATCCAGTTGTTACTTCCCAATTGGACGTTTGTAGGCGATTATTCAAATATCCTATATATGCCTTCAATTTTCTTATAGGGCTCATGAGTAGAGAGCTTACGTTTTAGATAATAATTTTTCTGCCTATCGGCCTATATCTGCCTAATAATTTTTCTGCCTATATATCAATTTGGACCATGAGACCACCCCCTTTTATTGGTAACGGTATCGGGGGCCTGCATATTGGCTCAGAGTTATTCTTTATCCAATAATTCATATTATTAGGAAAATATTATGATCAACTATCAATTCCGGATAACTCTCTTGATGGCTTGTTATACACACTACACAGCTAGATTACGAGCAAGGTGTGAAGAGATTGCTTAAATATTATGGTTTTCAGGTCCTAGTCCGGGTGCTACCATGACAGGCAGTGCAGGAGACTACTCAGCGTATCATGCAGGTACCATGATGTCAGCATGGAAAAGTACAGTGATGGGTGCTCCGATGATGAGCTCCACACCATCATACCCATCTAGCTTCCCTCCATCACCTTCACCGGTGTGTCCTTCCTTTCCTGCAGGTAATTTTTGACAAACTTCACTTATTTATTTCAATATTCAAAAATGCTGAAATGGCAATTAAATCTAAGTATTGCGCATCTAGTTTTTTTTCACATTCTATGAATATCCAGAAAATCTGAAGAGGACTTTTGAGTAACGTGAATTCGTTCTCCTCAACGCTCGTTAGTGGAATTTGCTGGTATCCTTACTCCACACGAAAGCAGAAATTGATCGAAAATTAGCTGAAATAGTGCCGAAAATAATTACTTTTATATCGGTTACTACATAAGCACAATTCTATATAGGTACACGCTGCTTGAACGTGATATACAGTAGGTATATAGAAATATATTATCAGCAGTGACAAATGTACTGTTCTCATGGTGGTGTTCAAGTTGTCAAAGTGAAGGACAACTGCAAGCGTAAAAACGTCCCCAGTAGGGAATCCATTATAATTTATTTACAAAACAAATGTGACAACAGTGGAATCTTTGAAAAGTTGTTGCACTTCTAAGTTTAGCTCTAGAACCGTTAGCCATTAAATGGACAATAATTAGAACAAAAGATCACTGATAAATGTATCATAGTTAGCGTATAACGATTTACGAATTCAAAATTACTTGAAGATGCCCTGTAATGCATTTGTCGATTTTGAATAATGTAACACAGTCTTCAGGGTACGTGTCCCATGGGCTATCTCTGTATAATGCTATCGCTTTGATCCCTCAAGTTGCCTAGCAATAATTGAGTATTAGCGATATATTCTTCATTCACTGCTAACTTCATTTCTCCCGTTCTGTCGCTAATGGATTTTGTTCCATTCTTTTATATCTGGACTTAGTTCCATACCCAAGATATGCAGTGGTGTATATAGGGAGGTGCAAACTAACGTATCATTGACGTATAGTAGGCTAAGTAGTCGTTATATGTACATAATAATTATTATGGAAATAACGCCCGTCTAAAGTGGTCAAAACCTGCCAGGCCTTCCCAGCTCGTATGGAGGACTGATGAATAGCAGTAACAGCTCGCCAGGTGGAGGTGTCTACATGCCACCGTCGTCCCTCATGAACTTCAGGCTCCAGGACTACACTGGCATAAATCAGGGGCCTTAGGTGGCCCACTAGCTTCTCTGTACAGAATTGTCGCTTTCAATCAGGCTATTGTTTTAGGATACGGAGGAAGGAATTTCAACCAACAGATAATCAGCTTCAACTCGGGTCTCAACCTGCCACGAATATCAGGTGGGCAGTCGAAGAAGAGAGGAACGGCAGTGGTATGTATGGTGACTGAGGAAGCATGGAAGAGGTTAAAAATAAATGATAACGTACTGCTGTGCTATCGTTGAGTAGAGCTTGCAACTGCATCTGTACAGCTAGCATTTGGAAAGGGTTGAATTTAATCGTGCGTTCTCAGTACCACACCATACACGCCTTAGTATTCCTTTGTGTGTTCTATGACATTTACAAATCGACTTTACTTGATACACTGCGATTCAAGACCATCTTACACTGTATTTGTGGCCAGTATTAGCAATCTGTTTGACTATGAATACAGGTTTTAGGATAATTTTTTTTCTACATTTTAGTAAATGGCGTACGTGCGTAACAGCTGTGGACGGACGAATTTTTACGATAACTATAATAGGCACTACAGGCTATAAAATTTTTAAAATTTTCTATACTTAAGCTGTTAAACGAAATATTTAAAAGAGATCAATTTTACTGGGTAGTAATAGCAATCTACCCACATTAAAGCTCACTCCCATTTCAACTAGCACACATGACAACACAGTGTGAACTACTGCCGACGAAGGGCTCCACCTCAGGAATCTACGATCCGCGCCGCTCACGCGAATATATCCAACCCGATGAGCTTCACCTTGTCTGGAGCTTTAGTATCAAGTGTTCGAGTTTCAGGCGCTAATCGCTAACCGATTTCTTTTGAGATTGCTATCTGACTCTCAATCCAAAGTAATGAATTGAAATCTTGCGGCTGATTTTCCTGTGGAGTTGAAGCTAATGGGATTACGTTTCACTATATATCTTAACGGATTAGTTAACTCGAAGACTGCAGAGTGATAACTTTTACTTGAAGAAAGTTGTATGAAAACTATTGATATTGCTATACTTTCCCGGTAAAAATATGTATAAAAAGTTTTTACACTATTTAAAGCGATACTGTATTCATTAAAGGCGCAAAAATTGTGTTATTAAAAAACTTCTAACTACTCGCTATAGGATGCAACGACTATGTCATACGACTTTTTACCCAGTGAATGCAGCCTGGGACACAAGACAATATGCCTGAAGAATATATTAAGAATTATCTAACTCACTGCTTGCATCGTAATAAGCCTTGTATTACCTCTTAAGCAATTGTGTAAGCTATGTTATTCTATAGATATTGAAATAAACTACAGGATAGAAAAATCCTATTAAGCAAGAGCATTGAACAACCACATAATATATATTGCTTTATTCATTATGATTATTATGCGAAATAGATGGGTATTATTAATGAATTTAAAATTTGATTGATTCCTTTCATCGATAGATTATAATAAGTGGCATTAAGAAGCATACACAGTGGATGGTGGGACCAGGAGATAAAAACATTACGAGTAAGGGCAACTTTATACGCTTGTTTTTTGAACGTGTTCATTCATCCAATCGTCCTAACGTTCGTATCGCCGCTGTAAACACAACTGCGTGTTCACCATAAAATGTTATCTCAACATTAACCATCTAATCAGTTGCCTCGGCAAGGGTCACTACGCAAGTTACGGATGTTTTTTTTTCAGATTTGGAGTGAAGATCATTCGGCAAACAGTACGTTTTTCTGTAGTTCGCATTCGGACGATTGGATGAATGAACACGTTTAAAACACAAACGTGCAGACCTACCCTCTGGCAGATAGACAATAATTAAGAGAGCTGTGAAAAAATAGCATCCGGCATCCGGGTAGAACAGGAGTGGGCACACTACGACCCACGGGCCACATCCGGCCAGTTAGTTCTCTCTAAATCCTGCCCGCCGAAGGCTTTGGGATGCTAGATACTGTTATATATGAATTACAGAAGCTTCTTGAATCAGTTGACACGCAACTGACATTCGCGACTTAGTGCAAACATGTGTTTTCCACAAAAATGTAAAGATCGTTTATGCCGAGACATGTCTATCTCAAGACTCAGGAGCTCCAGTTTGATTTCATTTCTCCATTGTTGTACAAAATGAAGATAAATTCGACAATTGTACTGTCATCGTCAAGCAGCACCAGCGACCGCGACAAAGACCTGACCGTTCGTGCGATAAGGGCACGGGAAATATGAGGCCGACCGCCAGCTGGTCACATTACGAAGTCTTACGTACATACGCCTCCTCGGAAGGTTCCACATAACTATGTTTGTATTCGATGCTTTTATTAAAGGAAAACATTTTGTCAATGAATGTTTTGCCTTGAATATAATATGTGAATCCTGCTCCAAGAAAGGACACCAAGCAAAGCCCTGCAGGAGCAAAAAGACTGCAAATAAGAAGTATGTACGTCAAGCTACAGGAGACTTCATCAATGTGCCTGGCATCAAACTTCAAAACAACAACGCTACTCTGACTGAACAAGAATTGGGAGAAGAGATTGTACAGCCTCAAGAAACTCAAGATATTCTTCAGAGTAAAACTATGACGCTGCAATGTCCGAAGAATATGAAGAAGCAGCAGTCCAAGCTGTCGCAGTCATGCGTAAGATCTAACCATTTTTTAGGGATACGGAAGTGAGTGACACACACACTGTTGGTAGATCACGTTTTCTTGTGAATGTTCAACTACAAAATCGTGATTTTGAGCTAGAAATTTAAACTGGTAGTTGAGTGAGCATAGCAACTGAAGAGATAGTGAATTCTCTAAATAATGTACATGTTGTGCCGACCAATAAAAAGGCTCATGATTGCGGTAATAACTCAATTACGTTTTTTGGCTAAGTCAATTTACGTGTTGATTGTAAAGGTATAAGTACTGCACATTCTTTTTTTGTGGTTAGTAATGATCACATTTCTCTCATTGGAAAAGATCTCTGCCAGAAACTTGAACTTAAATTGCTTGTACCAGCATCTAAACGGGTGCGAAGTAGTCCTTCTTCTGCGCTCAATAAGTACAAAGCTTTCTTAAGTACAGACTACAGGTCCAACGTGAATGTTAAAGTAATGCTTCATGTTAATGCTGACGCAATTATAATTTTTTGTAAGCCCCGTTCTGTGCCTTATAGATACAGACCTCTGGCAAAAGAAAAACTTGCAAGATTGCAAGATATTGGAATTAATTATATTTAAGGTATCTCACAGTGAATGGGTTTGTCCTACAGTTTGTTTGTAATAGTGATTCCCAAGTCACGTTATTGGGTCCCAGCAGCCAATTCCGTCCCATTCATTTTCAATGGGGTGGAAGGGTTCGCCAGGCGTACGTGCATTACTGAGCATTTGTCGATATTAAAGCTCATCTGCCACGCTGCTCTCCAATCCATGAGGTGGTCAAGGTCTTGTTGGACCTCGGCTCTTTGCATGGTAGGATGACATACTTTAGTATCATCAGCAAATTTACTGATTTTACTACGGATGTTAAGATCCAGATCGTTGATGTAAATTGAAAACAGAAGTGGGCCAAGCATGCCATCTTGTGGAATCCCTGATGATACTTGTGTCGAGTCGCTCGTCTCTCCTTCAAGCTTCACTCGCTGCTGCCGACCCGTAAGCCATGCCTTGATCCATCTTAAATAGTCACCCTGGATGCCATGGGCTTCCAATTTTTTCATTAGCCGGTGATGGAGAACTTTATCAAATGCCTTTTGGAAGTCTAGATACACAAGGTCTACACCCTTTTCTTCATCTCTAATATCTGTAACTTTTGAGAAGAAGTCTAGTAGGTTTGTAAAGCAGCTTATTCCATTTCGGAAGCCATGTTGAGTGTCGGATATGAGCTGATGTATCCTCAGGTGATCAGTGATGCGCTTTTTCAAGAGGCGTTCTATGGTTTCGCTGACGACCGATGTAAGACTGATTGGTCGATAGTTGCTAGGGTATCACATTAGCTAGTTTCCGATCCTTTGGAACTTCTCCCGTTCTTAGAAATCTATTAAATATTTCGAGCAGTGGCTTCACGTTGACTGGAGCCATTTCCCGTAGTACACGGGGAGTAAGATTATCTGGGCCAGTGGATTTGTACTTATTTAGGCGGGTCAATTCGTGAAGGATCTCGATCTCCGTGAAAACACAGGTGTTTATTGGAACAACTCGCATCGGTGCTGGTTCAGGAATATTCGTAACATTTTCAACAATAAATACAGAGGGGAAATCGTCGTTCAGGCTTGTGGCTTTGTCTCTTAGGCTATTGGTGATTTCACCGTCAGGTCGTTTGAGCGGACCTATGGTTTCTTTTTTGAGTCGTCTTTCATTTACATATTTATAGAATGCCTTTGGGTTGCGTTTTGCCATAGCGGCTACGGAAACTTCCTTTTCCCTTTTTGTGGTCCTGACTATTTTTTTTACATCCCAACATGCCCCTATGTGACTAGACCTGTTCTCCTCTGTTGGATTACGCTCCCAGGCTTTGTAACGCACTTGTCGCATACCAGTGGAGCGTTTGACTGTCCAATTCATGCAGAGGGGATCATTACTGATACGAACACGATTACTTGGAATGTGCCGTTCAGCCACACATATATAGTGTATACCCTACTTATTAAAAGTTAAATATCGGTTTGGCAAGTTAATTCTTTAGAAAAAAGTTACAGCTCATTTAAGAAATACATTGTTTCATCTTGAGTAGACGAATTATTTTATCTTGGATTGTGCGTTTCCCTCTGTAATTGGGAAAGGGCACGACACCGCACAGTTCTCCTAATGCGAATACCTTGTGCAAAAATGAAGATGTGTTAGGGTTTGATTTATTTTTTTCAATACAATCTTCAAGATACCCCAAAAATAATTATTCCATTGTAGACTGACGTTTCCGACATCAGTGGTATTACCAGCATTTATAGTTCGTTAGTTCGTTTCGACCAGTGGAATCGAGTGAAAATTGTGGAAATAACAGTGGTTGATAGCGTTACACAAATACAAAAGCAGATAACTAATTGGAACTTTGCATGCCACAAGAATATGCAAAAAGAAAGAAATTGGATCAAATAAATCGGGAAATAATTCTGTAAACGGCAGCAGGTGCAAGCTTGCTTGGTGCAAAGGTGTAATTTGCGGGACGGGACTTACATACGTCCAAAGACAATTTTGCATTTCCCCTTTTATTTGGGAGCTATAATATCATGGCGCAGTAATACTGACTAGCGGGCGCCGCGGAAATTCCACGGTCGGTTAGGTAATGTCCTCACTTTTTATAATCAACCAATCCTAACCTACGCTATTATAACTCACTTTAGTTCGACCTGTTGCAGCTTCTGCAACCTAGCCTTCCGATAAATAGAGTCTGTTTCTTAATCTTAACAAACTACATCAAACCTCAAGTGCGCTGCACACAAGAGTCGAAACATGGCAGCGTACTCCCTATCCTTCCCCTTGCCCTGCTGTGTAGCCTATGCAGTTTTGACTTATGTAACATTATTATTTAAAAAAAACTGCTTTTTTAAAACTCCGAGCCGCAGCAGCCATTCCCTTACAGCGAAAGCCACGTGCTCACTTTATACTGTCTTTAAATTACTATCGCTCCCTGGCCTTGGTCGCCAGGCCTGTTCATGTCTTCGTACATGGTCAGGGCGGCTAGCAACCGCTGTGTGGCGCGTCGGCAGGTAGCGGATAGCCGAATGACCTGCAGATATGTAGGTCTGCAGTGAATAAG
>LQNS02000303.1:8946091-8960399 GCA_001587735.2 Parhyale hawaiensis
TTATAACTAATTGATATGACAATACTGAAGGGCGATTCGGCATACATGTAACTTACTTAGTCCTCTGGTCATCATCAATATATTACAGAATAATTAGTTACCCTCGATAACTTAGTACCAAGATTGCTAACTCATTCATTAGCGGGAGAGCGGAAGTTGGAGCAGCTCACTCGCTGTAGAGTCGACGAGGGGGGCGCAGTTGTCGATTTGATCTTTTGCTGCTTAAAACGCCATAGCCTGAACGATCTGTGGTCTACTGTAGCCGTACACCTTTGGGTCTTAGAGGGCATTTACCTGTAGCTTGAACTAGCGCACGGCGGCTCCCTAGTTGGGGTGTAAAGTCAAGGCGAATTTAGCTTCAAAATTATCCTTCTTTCTTTAGAGTTACTTTCAATATTCCCAATTGGATTGAAATTAGTATGTTCAATTATGGGTAGCTTGCCCAGAGCTTCAATCTTAAACGTTCTAATCAGCAGTTCATATAGAGTTTTACGAGTTAAAGGCTTTGGTAGTTCAACTTAACCACACACCACAACTAAGACATCCAAATTTAGTGGATCATCCTACAGACAAATTTCCGTTAGGACTCTAGGTAGTTCACGGCTGCACTCGGCCAAATGTTGTCAGTGCTATGTTGTCACTGACGAAAGGCTCATATGGCAACTACACTCTTTCCACAGTCCCCAATACTAGCTATGCCAATGCCTACGTTATGAAGTATGAGTGTCAGAAACGGTGACGCTACAGTTTTGAGTATTTTCAGCACTCCAAGTGAATTCTTCTCTCAGGTAAGAGAGCAAACGCCCAACCTTGAATGTGCGACAGGAGCACTCTACCGGTCTGCCATTGCGTTAATCAATCCTAATGAAGTGATGAGTCGAAAAATGCTAAGAATGGACATTAGGGTTAAAGTAGAGCTTATTACACTCTATTCTCTCGTAAGTGGTCGAATTATCGACATTTTACATACACTTGTGTCCTCGCAGAGGAAAAAGGACAGGCCTAGAGTAAGCTTAGTTAGGTTTGTTCACCCAGTGTTGGAGTGAATTACGCCCCATTGGACTAAACAAATTGTTGTATTCCTAGTTAGGTCCTGGAACATACTGTCTCGCCAAGCTTCCTTCCTTTGCATTTTTCCTCCTTCTGACATTGTTTAATCTCTTCCCCTTTTCTTTAATTTGCTGTTCCCAGGTGCGATAGTCCTCCGTGTATGTAATGAAGTGCATACAGTACATACATATGACATATTTTAACCGCAAATCATATACAGAACTTGTTTGTTATTCATATTTAATATATTTAAAACTAAATGATGACGACATCGTATACAAATAAACAAACATACTTGTGGCTATGCTGAATTATCTGTTGACATAAGTCAGCTATTAGAATATGAGCGAACCAAAGTTGAATCATCATTCAGATGAATACACTCAATAACTCGTTTTTACGAGTTCAGAGATTGAAAGTTTACCTCTGTAGAGCTGTCTATGGTACGTACATGTGCTTAGAATAGAACTGCTTAGTGATACTTAAATATTCTTTCAGAAGTCCGTAGAGTTTGTGGAGTGCCACTTACGACATGTGGAGGTATTGAGCTTATTGGCGGCACCTAGTCCTAATGATGAATGCTATTTTGAAAGCATTTAAACCTTCTTGAAGAAGTTATTCAAGATAATAAAACCCTTTCGAGGGATATAATGATGCTCCAACTTTTTTTACCGCATGTAATGATGGCATTTAATTTTTTTAGAGATATTTTGCGGCATTTTAACTTTTCCTTCGAATTTCGGAGAGTTTTCGTACTCAATCTTTAGCCATGTAGCGGCAGTGGGGCTTCGAAGCTGCTGTCGCTCTCGAAGCGTCTCCTTCGTTATTCACACATTAAAGAAAAATAATTTTAATGCACCCATTGAACATAAACAGCGAATACACGGAACTTGTCATTAATCTATCAATTATAAATGTTCTGTTGCACAAAGCGACTATGAATTGAAATAGAAAAAATTTGGCGGTGTGAATTGAACATCTCCAGTGCGGTCACACTGCTATGTGCTTAACAGGCGCTACCTGACAGATGGACGTGCTGACAATAATTTTTATTAAAGCACAGCATTAATTTTAATAGTACACAGGGCATGTTTACACACTTGGTGTAAATTTTGTCTTAACTTGCTGGAAATTTCAATAGTCGCGCGGTGTTGGATCCGACACTTTGGATTGAGTTGAGGCTTTCAGTTTCCGACTGTCTCAAGTATTATAATCAGTCTGCAAGCAACTTCTGTTCAATCCAAAGAGAGATGCCAAAGTGTAGGATTGCAGTTTTGGATACATTATTTAAAAATTCAGCTACAACCAAGTGAAAAAATTTGCATAAAATGCTCATACTGTACACGTCCAAGTGCCTTTTAGCTTACGGCCGACAGCTTGATATCTAATTACAAAAGGCTGCGTTTGCGCTGTGTATGCCATCGCACTGCGGCAAACATAATAGAACGTAGACACAATATCGTAGGCTAGGAGTTACCGTATTTCATTTAATGAATTTACCGAAAGAGAATAAATACGTGTTTTTTTCTCTCTATCGAGTATCTTAAACACAATTGGATCACCGCACATCTGCATGGAATAGGTTGATAGGTCTATTACAATGAAAATTAAAAGAAATATATAATTACAGTTAATATTAGTGTATCTGTAGTGTCAGTAGAAAGTAAAAACTTTCTGTGCTGCCAAGACGATACACTGATTGCTGATGGGAACTACCTTCTTTCCCAATAATTATATAAAACACCATACATAATGCTAGCACGTTTTCTTAGAATCAGTATAGCTTAACATAGCATAAGTCCTTATATACTAAAAGGGGAATGTACACGATGGAGATGAGAAACTGACCGTGGTAGCAGTGCTAAGCACACAATGACAACAATGATAGCTATTGAAACGTACAATGTATAGTAGCAAATAATGGGAACAACTTTAAGTGACATGCTTACTTCTCTGTACAATCACTACTACATGTATTCTTTTTATAGCCTGTCGAACTACAGATGTTGCAAGTCTATGGCTGAGGTAGGCCTAGTTATAGATCTGTAACTGTTATTATATATACAGCTGCTATGAGTAAATAACAGTAATCCTCCAGTATATCGTCGCTATCCCTTTTTTTAAGCTTTCATATTTCTTTTCTCAACGTACATATGCATTTCTATGTTCCGGATAATGCACTTTATTACGGGATCCGCGAGGCGTTTTGCATATCATGTGATAACATGTATTTACGCTTCGCATTTTTATGATTTCTTAGAAGACATTTTACTTCGATTTTTCCATATGATTCGTGTTACCGTATTTAAATGCTTCCCAAGGATAGTTTGCTCTCCCAGATTCTTTTTGTTCCGCTTAAAACGGCTGCAATGCATGCACTGTGCAGTATTATTCATTAGGTGCCTCAACAACGATAACATGAAATGGTACGCACCGTGGTGGGTACTGCACACTCACCGTACTCACACAACAGTACGCTGTACACTAACGCAGCCGTACGCAACGTAGTGGCGGGCGCACACTCACGCAACTCCTGCACCTCCACACAGTTCCACATCCGATTACGTTGAAGCGATCAAGGCTTCGTGCGTACGGGGCTCTACCATTAATATGAATATCTAAAATATGTGTCGTCGCTTAACGTTTGTACGCTACGGCAAGCGGCATTGGTCAATCTTTGAGCATACTTCCCATTTCTGAGTGAGTTTCAAGTTGCAGTGAAGTAGAGTTTTACCGTGACATTCAAACGCTAAGTTGCAGTCGTGACTTCCAATGTAAAGTTCAATGAGCTAGCAACTTTTCCGTTAGTGTGCGCCCTCCTCAACCTAGCCTAGCCCTAAGCAGTGGAATACCATACGTTGCATTAATGCAAAATTGTTGTCTAAAAGCATCAGTGAAAGGACATGTAGGTATATGGTAGATATTAACAAATTTGTCAGTATATGGATATGTGTAAAATACAGAGAGAGTTTTTTGCAGTATGAACCTTGTAATCATGTTACTAATATTGAATCTTATTTTTGTTAGTACTAGTTTGTTTTATTCTGGGTAGGCACTGGCTACTGTGCACAGCACATGCCTGATGTGTATAATATATAATGTTTTATCTATCGCCTTATCGCCTACGTATATGATACGTAGACCATATGGTTAGGTTAGTTAAGTTCGTCCATCTTATGTTGTGGACTATTTTAATACGAGGAGACCTACCTATACATACTCTGGTGTAGTTCAGCATTGCTGTCTTTAGATTTTCGTGTAAACTGTAATTCTTTGCTCTGGCCCTCATTCATGACTAGGTGTACCCCTGTGCGGTGGTCTTCGTTCTAGTCCTTTTTTTTTACGCACATGTTGTCCATTTCATTTTTTATAATATTTTGCATTACGCAGTTAAATTAGCTTAAACTAGCTTATGATATATGAAGTTAATTCAATTAAAAGGAAGATATTGCGGGCGTGGATATCCTTATCTTCCAACACTGCAGTATTTGCGGCCCTCTTCACTATAATTCCGTCGTGTGCTTAGCATTGTTAGGACGATGCCACCTCAGCTAATCTGAGACGAAGCGATATGTTAGACGACAGAAAAGCAAAATTATACAGCATAGTTGGGTTATTTGAGTGATGCTTAACATTACTGTATAGAATCGCTTCATTCACGAAAATGATTTACAAGTAACAATGACAGGTCTTATGATAAACTCATTTGGTTTCATCATAACTTGTTCTATAGAAGAACATAAAAATTATACTGGTACATGTGTAACATGGAAATTGTGTATTCAACATTGATTGAACTTGAATTTATTTGATTGAGCTGGGCATGTTGCCTAAAATGTAGAAAGTTTCTATGGTTGGGACAAAAGAAAGGGTTAAATTATCCGACGTAAAATTATCATTCTATCTAGCAACAGCTAATATTTCGATAAGATGACTTCGTACCAGGAAGCATAGCTTCTTCCGGAAACGTTAAAGCGAACTGGACTGTGTAATCTCTTATGGAATTTTAGAAGCATAGTGTACAAGATGATAAAGATAGTTCTCTGTTTAGTCATCTAGAATATGGCAAAACTGTATACAGGAGGGAGTGGTATATAAGTTAGTGAAGTGAAATTTACAAAAATTGTGCATTACAAACGGTTGTTTTCCAGGTTAGTCAGTTGGAACTGCAGAACTTGTGTGTAGGAAGAGATCCTGTGTAAAAGGGTTGAGAATTTGTAATTCGCACCGTAAGTTTCATGAAAGTACCGTGTGTGAAAGAAGTCCAGCAACCAACATATAGCAACTAACAACACATGATATCATTCTCATCGTAAGCTATTTTTTTTATCCTTAAACCTCTTATTTAAAGCCAGTTCAGATGGGGACTCTGTCGCAGCTGTACTAGAAACGATATTCAGGAATGTTGTAATGTTTGCAGCTTATGTACAGTGAGAAGCTACAAAGATATTGCTAAATTGATGAACGTTTTGTAAAATAGGTTTAGGTTAAATGATTATCGTTGTTTTCTGTATCGTAAAACTCCATGACCAGGCATAACGTGTAAATTACGTTATTCAGGAGTTAAATCAGAAAGTTAACATCTTATGGTTTATACAAAAGGAAAAAAATGGGAGGATGTTTCACGACCGTTCACAAAACTTCTTTTACCAGAATATTCTGTGCAATATTGGGTTAAGAATTAATTAAAATACCTACAAAAAAACTTTGAAGCCACTTGTCGAGATCCATACTGTAATTTCTCTCTGTTGATTGCTAACATACGAGCACTACCTTTATACCATACGTTTAATGTATATTCAAGTTTTGTCCGAACATTCAGATTAATTAGCTTTTATTAAGAACACAATTGGTTCACAAAATATGCTTACAAGCTTACAAGTACAAACAAAGTAGCCAAAATTCAACCTAGTAATTAGGCCCAGTCACAGACATTGGTGGCCACGTACAATGAGAATAAATAGATACACTCAGCCTACACCTGCAGACACGAATGGCATTCAGCAGCTCAATTTCAGACAGGAGATAGAAAGAACTCTTGACTGCATTGGAACAGAGAATTTAGCAGATTATCCTTGTACAGTATGTTCTGCGTTCTGCTATATATTATTAATTTTCACATCGTTGACACTGCCTTTATGTATTTGCACTAGTAACAATCGAGCAAAAGTTCATAATTCTATGAACTTTTATTTATGTTTTTTTTTTTTTGCGCGACGTAGTATATTGTAGCTTCTGGGGAAAATTAGCATTATCTGGCGTTACTTTCCTAGTGTCTCCATGCAGATACCATTGCCAATTCTTAGGTGTCAAAAGAAGTACGCTGCTTTTTTCCCTGAAAACTCTGGTCCCATCTCCAGTAGTCAGCGTGAAAGTTTTCAATTTATTTGTGCTTTATAATTAGCTATGAATTGTATAATAGTACGTAGTAAGAAGTATTTCCTATTAAAATATAAGTCAAGAGTGGCATATTAGTCGAGTGTCCTTACGAAAAGTCCTCCGTATACTTCTTAACGCAAAACAACTGTGGATTTATTGCATATTTTCTAAGAGTTTGCACTTTCCAAAAATACTTGGTGGTTTCTTATTTCTGGTACGCATTTCAGAATAGAACTCCATTAACTATCAAATTGAGAGCAAATTGATCTAATGTAATGTGCTTTGTGCAGCCACGACAAGAGTCTCATATATGAACCCGGCTCTAGAGCTACACAAGATCTAGATATCTAGACGCACAACCATAAGGTGAGAAGAGATGCAGCGTAGACAGAACAGCTGAGGACGACCGTGGTCAGCACTTCAGCTGATGGCCTCGCGTGGGTTCTTTCAGCACCTGAAAAAGAAATTTTTAAGTTAATCATCGACACTCGGCTAAATACAGTTAGTTATTTATTATATGGAATCGTTTAGAATTAACTCCATAGCTGATGAAAAAACATCACTATGCGCGTATTTGACCACGGTAGCAGCAGCTTAGCGGGCTGAACTCATGATACTGGACTCCTAGGGTTCGAGTGCTAAACCAGGCAGGTGAGCTTAGCGGAGCTTGACGCGCTGAGTCAACAGTTGACAGGTATGCACTACTGCCCTGGAGGCACTTACTTTTCTCAGAAATGGGGATGGTAGAGGAAGGGTCGTTGTCGTTGTATGAGAACCTTCCGTCGATGGCTACATAGTTTTTGACGATCTATGGTAGACTGCAACCGTACACCCCTTTGGGGCCAGTTGGCCTATATCCGCTACACGGACCAGGTCGTGTGGGTTTTCCAAAATGGATGCGGTCTTGTTAACTTTACCTTTTATTACTGAACAAAATCACTACAGCGCAGGAAAGGGGAGCGGTGATGATTATAGTGACGTCACCGATGGAGGTGTGATACATAAACACATGAAATACAATCACTTTTGCTCCGATCCTTCATGATTGAAACCTCGTGACGGAAACCGACCTTTCGCCCAAGTCGTGCCGCACGAACGACCCTCAGCACATGCCCTCAAGCGCATAAGTGACTAGAAATAATGCATTCACAAACTCTACGGACTTTCGTCCTGTACCTTTAGACCATCTACGATGTGTACAGTGATAGGCCGCGCCTCCCATGCTACACAGCAGTTAACTCACCAGCGCCGCAACATCTAATAACTTAAAGCACGAAATCGATGAAAAATTCCCAATAATGCGGTGTTCAGAGTCCGCAGCCACAGCAGGATGGAAGGGCAAACATTGCGCCTGGAAGATGACCCTCCTTGGGGGTCAGACACTGCAGGGCACCTGGCTGAGTGACGTTTGTGAAAAGCATGGATGGAGAGGTCAGTGGCGTTTGTTTTTCGGATTCAGACGTAAATATGTAAGATATTCATACAGCGTTTCGCAGCATTTACACATTTATTGCATCCGTAGTCCAGTGTATCTGAGGTTCTGTAGTCTAAGGTTAGCCAAAACTGTGATCTTAGGTCTTTGAAGCATTTCTTATTTCCAACTTTGAAAACCCTTAACGTCCATGATATTCGCTCAGGCTGATCGAAGCATGACCTGGAAGCAAGTTCTCAACATATTCGGTAGCTAAAGCTGCTTGCAAAACTCCACTGGGGCATGTAGCTATTAATTATCAAGTAGCACTTTTTATTTTTTAAAGAAAGAGATATGGCTTCAACTACCTATAACAGAGCTTGCTTTTCATTCAATATATTTATATATCCCCTGGAGTACATGGTTGTTAGGCCAGGTGAGGACTGATTATATTAGATTAGATAGGCGGCAGTACACGAACCAAAAGGCCCATTCCCAAATTGTCGTCCTGCTGATAACACAAATCATCAGGATATTATATACGACCTTAAATATAGTGCCTTTATTCGGTGGAGCTGTGAGAACGTTAATAATTATGATATTCCTATGTAAATTTAAGTATTTTACCAACCATGGTCATGGTTATCGAACGCTTCGTTTAATGATGAGGACGTAAAATCAACAGTTTCGCGAAGCAGTGCCAACATTGCGAATCAGATTCTATCACTTATTTTTATAGTGATACGAATATTAACAAAATTGTGATCAAAGTGGTTTTAACCTTCAATCACTGTATTACTAAATTTGTGAATGAGACTAAGGTGTTTGACGAAAAAGTAAAAAATTACGTACAGCTTTAGCCATTATAATCTCTACATTCATGCTCGCACCTATACAGGTACGGTTTTCGTAGCTGTACGAAGGGTTGAGAAATGTAATACCATCCTCGAATTTCATGAACAACCTCAATAGAGAGCTGTTGAGTAAAAAAATCTACAACTAATAAATGAATCAAGGAGTCACTTTATTTAAGGCCGATTCGCTCGCCTGCTTGAAGTTGCACTCTTTGTGAATCGAGTTTCAAGCGTCAAACCGATTACGCTTGAGACAGCTTACAAGGGAATATCCCAGGACCTTTTCGACATCTAAATCCTTACCCTCGCTTGTGTACGTCAGAGAAAACACCTGGTAAGCAAATAAAGCAGGTATCGTCCCCGCGTCAGGCCGGTACACTATAGAAGGCTGCTTGCGTGCCGCAAACGAGCGGTCCCTGAGCGATACGCGCTCCAATTTATAAGGTATGAAACAGGGTAAAATGAGGGTCAATTACCCTACGATTAGGCGTGAGGGCAACGAGTCGGACGTCCTACGTGTGCTCTACTCTGGAAGCGACCGCACTGTACTCGAGTACAGCGCGTGTGTTTTTAGGTAAGTTGTACAATATGGTGGAATTGGAAAGGGAAGGCTGCTATATAGTTTCTGTACCAGGGTTTTTTATATGATGCGCACTAGTACAGCATATGTAAGCTGAAAATGATAGCTAAATACAGTTTCTTTACTAGTGCTCTTTTTAGTCAATACACAGTACAAAGTGCGACCTCTGGTTTGGTAGAACGTACCTAGGAACCAAAACGGAAAGTTGATATAATTTATATACTAGTATAGTATTTTTTTTGCGTTGATGCTCACTAGTACAGCTTCAAACTGGAAAGTCATGGCTGCTTTATAGTTTTAGTTAAAGTGAGCTTCATGATGCAGCCAGAAAGTAAATTTAAAGATAGGTGGGCAAAAATGCACATTTCCGGTCACTTTTACTTCTGTACTTTGGGTCACGACGTGGTACTTCTGCATGCAGTTAAATACGAAGTATATACTAAGACGAAAAATCAAAATTTCATGACTACAACTAAGTTTGTTTTCTTCAGTAAAAGTGACTACAACGGAATTCTTTTTATCAGTCTAAATATTGCTGCTCTGTTATGTGCAAAGAATAAGACTTGATTTATTATGATTTCGCTAGTTTTTGTGCATGGCGGAGAAAATTTAACTGACTTCTTTATATTTTCATGAAAGAAATTTATTGGCGATATTCTCCTCATTCATGTATGACGCAATACTGATGGCCAAAGGAACTGGTGCCAATGATTGATGGCCATCGGACAGGAGGGCTGTAAGGACCGCCTAATGAGTGGGCGCCGGGGTGAAAATTCGAGCCAGAACGGACCCTAATGCGAGTCAAGCGTCGGGGCTTCAAGCAATAAAAGGTAACCGGACTTGTGCCTTGCCAGCTGTAGAAGAGAATAAAGGCCCCGCAGTCAAGACTTGACGTTGGAAGAAACCTGTGCGTGAAAATGAATGATTGATGATAGCAGCCTTCGAGTTTGACAAGGGATGTTAGGTTTAACCCTTTCGAGGCCACGAGGACAGTTCGGTCACGTTTGAAAGAGCGCTGTTCCATCAAAAACTGACCTTAAATTGGAAATAGTATGAGTAAAAAAATGATGAGACAATGTCTGTTTTAATTGGGTGCGCATATTGTGAATTAAGAACTTGTAACTTGTACAATATGACGAACGTACATATTTTTACTGTATAATATAACTTTGGATATTTTGTTATATCATGCAGTGGTCATACTGAAAAAGATTTCAATGATAGGTAATGAAGTTAGGGTTTCGAAATTGTGAGGCCACCATTATTGTAATTTACTCAGAGCTAATGCAGAAATATGCGTTAGAGGTTGGAAGTATGAAGCGGAGAGATCTGTAGTTATGTAATTTTTTAGTCTTTCCTTTTGAACAAGAAAAGATACTCTAATCCAGTGAGCTTTAAGTTGTGTGTAGCCTTAACTTTGATCATTCAAGTTGCCAGCATAGTTCAAATTGCAGTCACTTATCCCGTATGTATTGGTTATACTTAAGACGGCGCAACGATATGGAGTTTTTCGGTTATTTCAGGCGTAATCGACCTGCAAGTAACACCTGGAACTCGGTCTGTAGCGGTGAACCGATGCACCCAAAGGTCCAGACAACTTCATGTTAATCGCACTAACTTAGATCATCTCGCTCAATATGGATGAATCAAATACTACTTTAATGGGACATAGCAATTCATTAGGTAACGTTATTTATGTACTTGAGATTAATGAAGTTAATTCTTTGTACAGCTGTTAAATGCACTGAAATAGATAAGTGTTTTAGCACCCTGAAAAAATCAACATCGTGGAAAGTTATTAGGTAGTATTAGCTGGTAGTTCGCGTATACTTCTACAGCAACTGCAAGTAGAATAGTAATAAACGTATCTTTGAGGCTTGAAAATGCTTGAAGTATTGGACCACATCAAAGTAAAACCCAATAGATTTATTCACCTCTTCGCGGCTGGTAGATAAGTTGCAGCATCACGGCACCAATACCTCAGGAGCGATGTCACATTTGATGGGGAAACGCTATCTTCGACAAGCTTTACGAAGCAGTAACATGTTAACAGTGACGTCACTGCTCCTGAGGGAGCTCTGGTGTTTGACTTTGACGTATAGTGCTATATTTACAGCGTATGGCACGCCAGCTGTTGTTATAGTTCTAACTTTTGAGAATGTACTGCTATTGATGGAAGCTATAACTGTGTCGTTTTTACATTCTTCGCCATAATGATTACACTAAATAACTATTATGTGTGTAAGGCTGAGGGCGCCAAAAATAAGATTTCGAAGATTGAATTATTCGAAACTTCAGGCAAGTGAGTCAGCTTCAACCTGTTGAATAAAATTTCAGTCGTTTATCCTCAACCGATTACCCCTGAGAGCTCCTGAAACTCAATCTTGTTCAGTAAAATGAAGTTTTGAGTAGGCTCAAGATAACCGTGTTACTTCTAATACTTGCAATGCGTTTCAAAGTGATAAGTCCAAAGCTTCTGTCTGAATTATTGGACAAGTAAAGCCTTGAAGGCTTAATTTCGATGCCCAAGCGAACGTGCCCTAAGACGTCACTAGGCCAAGCCCATTCGACTTTTCTGATTTGTCAGTGTAGAGAGGAGCTTTGGCTTCGTCACTTGAATAGTGCAGCAGGTGCTAAAAGCAACTCGATGATGTTGAACCCACTGAAAATTCCAGTTCACGGTTTAAGATTGAAATCTTGGAAGGCTGCCAGATGAGTGTTTCAGGACCAACGTCTGAAGCTTGAATCAACGGCCTGAAGCCGATCCACCTGTCTGGAGTTTCGGATAAGTCAAGTAGAGTGGCTTAACGGCGTAAATCGACTTTGACGGCCTCATCAAGCGCGTCTTACAATACACTGCAAATGTTGATAGTAATGTGGTCTAACATCCACAAGTTTATTTTGTCATCATTGCTTACGTCAATTTCTTTCGTCAAAAGCGTACGCTTGCACTCTACTGGTACTTGTAACGCAAAGCTGGGAAATTACAAATCAATAAGGCCTTTTTATAACAGGTGCTGTTGACCTCGAAGTCAACGGTCCGTAGATGCATTTTATCACTTGTTCATAAGCCACCAATTTTGAAGAAAGGAATTTGTCGTGGACCATTTTTCACTACAGTTATTAAAGTTTTAGTTAACAAGGTATAGTTGTAAAGGTCGTCACTTCTATCAATCTGGTGTGTTCTTGCGTGTAACTGAAACTTGGGACCAGCGGTCATTTGAAGTAACATATGAAAATGAAAAAAGGGCCGGAAGTTGTGGCCGCAGATGCTCACCTGTGTGGCCCGTTTGCACAACAGCGACCGCTGTGGGTGCTGCAAATAAGCGATTTAATGAGCTTCATTGCCATAAAATTAACTGAGAGACACACGACTTCTTCGATTTACCGCTTTAGAGCGTAATCCAGTTTTACTTATCCTTGAGAGCGTTCAATTTGCTGCTTTGGAGCGTAATTGAATTTGAGATTTTCCCTAAATGAATTCGATTTAGCTGATTACGAGGTATGAGCAGTATAATCTCAATCCGGAAGCCCACTTCAGCAAATATTTTTTGTAGGATAGAAGATTGTGTTCGTAACACTCGCAGCAAAGCTGTGATTAATTATCACTGAAAAATGTATCAAAATAAAAATTAAATATAACGACCTATCAGTGAAAGCAAATCAACTGTATTAAGGGAATTTACAATATGGCAACGTTAGTCCCTATTCCTAAAGTATTTTACTCGATGCATTAATCTATCCTATATAACTAGAGAATCTGTGTTCAAGTGTGCGTATGAGATCATGTTCCATTGCTAGACCAATAACTTTCAGCTCTTACCATTTTGCTAATACATTGTCTCTGACAGACATAGAAGTCTCATCTTCTTTAACGCATAATCGTTATTAGAGAAATTTACAAAAATAGTTATATATACACATTTAATCAATGTACATAAACTTCTGCGGGCGTATTCCCTATTCATCACCCGCGAACGAAGTGAGAGAGGTGATAATATTTTCGTTAAAGATTTAAGTAAATATATATATATATATATTCTGATTATAGATGGCGTACATATTGAAGAGTTAGATGAGAAGCTTCTCATCTAATTCATTAATATATAAATATATATTGGTATACATATTTGTATGTCTGTCCACCCCAAAAGTGGTCGATGGAGTTGAACAATCTTCATAATTTTATGTGGGGAGTTTAGTAGGTTGACCTAGATAAGACCCATGTAAAAAAACTGGGCCTAGCTGGTCATAAAAATGACGGCAAAGAAATTTTGTCTCCAACCAAACTCCCAAAAATAGTTAGAAGGAGTTGAGGTATGTTTATGATTAGTTGGAGGAAGTCTGGTAGGCTGTCCTCGATGTGATCACACCAAAGAACTAAGATTAGTCGGTCATCAAAATGATGGCAATGAAATTAAATTTGCTCCTACCGCGGGTGATGGTCTTACGCCACCAGGCGTTCTAGTTAGCTGCATGTACTTGCCACTGTTATGTGAGAAACTAAATTCTTCTCAAAGATCCCATAGACAATGCCTATCAATCAGTGAGCTGGTAAGTGAGCATTCCTTATTTCTCAAACTACCTTCTTTGAATTAATAGGTATTTCGTAAAACTCAGCAGATATATCCATTGCCAAGAAATTCACGGTGTTATTAATTTAATAAGATTACATTTTCACTGAATGGATACGCATTTCTGCAAGTGCTACATACTTTCTTCATTACCTTGGATCACGACCGTCTTTAACTCAACAAAATTACTCTTTAAGCGCATCCAACAATTTTGAAAGACTTAGCCAGCACAAATGTAATTCGCTTCCATAGCTCGGCCGACTCCCCTGAGGCGCCTGTAGAGGTTGCGTGCAGCCCCGCTATGTAGCGGTCTCTGGGGGCAGGCAGGATGGATGGTCCTTAACATGATGCTATGAACCTTAAAACACAGACTTGCCGGGCTCTAACTGTCCATAGCATTGCAGTAAATCCATAACACGGCGCCCTCGGGCTTGCCGCTCCCGGGTGACGGATAATGGCT
>LQNS02000303.1:8960480-8977664 GCA_001587735.2 Parhyale hawaiensis
CATGATGCTATGAACCTTAAAACACAGACTTGCCGGGCTCTAACTGTCCATAGCATTGCAGTAAATCCATAACACGGCGCCCTCGGGCTTGCCGCTCCCGGGTGACGGATAATGGCTACCACCGAATTACACAGAATTTATTTCTCTACTGCG
The DNA here is from genome assembly GCA_001587735.2 of Parhyale hawaiensis. Lineage (NCBI taxonomy): Eukaryota > Metazoa > Arthropoda > Malacostraca > Amphipoda > Hyalidae > Parhyale > Parhyale hawaiensis. The sequence goes on from LQNS02000303.1 coordinate 8,960,634, forward strand.
GGAATTAGAGAACGAAAATGCGTTCTAAAAATCCTTCTGAGCGGGTAAAAATGGGCGTTTAAAATCATATTTATACTCTATTAAATAGTATTAAAAGGCTGCATTAGAGAAAGCAGTTTCAGCCCCGTTGAAGCATGAAATCTCTGGAAGTTCTGCTGAGTTGCAATGACACTGAAAAGCTAATAACTACACAATGTAAAATGGGCATTCATGAAAGGTCACGTTGAGGAAACAGCTCTTGTCATTTGGATGCATGAAACTTTGGGAACTTCTACTAGGTTACAATTATCCTGATAACCAACACGTGTGTATATTTAGGGTCCACAAGCACATTTTTTTAGTAATAAAAACCACGCCTGGCGCGATGGCCACCGCCGATTATACGATGGCGATGGTGTGAAGATCATCTCCATCGGTTGAACTACGATGTTACGATAGAACATCCATCGGTGATGTAGATAAAGCGATGGTCCGATGGAAATCATATGAAACAATCTGCGATGGCCATTTTCTCCATTGGCGATTATGAGGAAGCACTGGTCCGATCAAATGGCTGAACATGCCAGTACGATGGGTAACGTCATCATTTGTACTTCCGCTGCCGATGAAGTACTGAAATACGACTAAAACTACAGAAAACAGCCTTACGAGTTTGAAACATTTATTTTTTATTAACATTAAAACAACGAGTGGGTTACAAAGTTTATTTTAAAACATCCCCCAGATCTAACAATGTCAAATACAATTAAGCCTATTGTCTTAATTTAATTCGATTGCACTGCACTAGCCAATAGAGCCTTTATGCTATGAAAAAGAACATCTTTCAGTTGTGGAGAATACTTTCACTAATGATAGAATTTATGTTGTGTTTAGATAATAATCTAGCTCTTGAATGACTGGTGAAAACACTATTACATCATAAGAGAGGAAATGCGCTCATTTAAGTTCTCAAAATGGGTACTTAAGGGTGCAATGATGCAGTCAGTAGCGAGAAAAACTCTAAATTCTAGTAAATTTCCGTGTTGTTGAGAACCATTTGCCCGTCATTGAGACACCCTATCGTTTGTTGGGAAGAGTGACGAGCGTTTCTGCGCGCGTCACCAGAGACCTGAATTCTCTATTATAAGGCTTCTTGTGTAGGTTTGTTTTTCCATTTATTTACATTTTTATGGAAATTCCAACTAATTGGAAGCGAGACTAGAAAAATATTTTTAGATTAGATAACTGCTTGTGGTTTAATTTTTGCAATTGTTAGTCTGTTTTTGACTTTAGACGCCAGTGTATTGTTGATGGGAAGAGGACAGGTGGTGAGTTTTTGGATGTGGTATCTAGTGTCCCACAGGGTAATGTTCTGGACCATTTACTGTTCATCGTATATACAGCAGACTAGTTTGATCTTGTTCATAATTTACTTGTTGGTTACACGTTTAGCTGTCTGCGTGAATTCTGGTAGCCTATGCTGGGGTTGTGCTTTGTGATCTGGTACACCGTCGCAGAGTTGGTGTTTGCTTTCTCTATAAGATATATGGACAGTTTTCCGAAGCGGACAGTAATCACATATACTTAGTATTTTTGATATATTTAGGCAAAATGACTCATTCAAAGAAGTTTTTCATGAAAAGTTTTCATCGCAAGTGCTTAGTTCTCGAGATATTTGACTTCAAAGTTCCTATTGCTTTTGTATCACAACCGCTATTACAGTCGTGCGCACCGTAGCTTTGTTTGTCAACAACTGCGCCATGCACGAGACGTATTGTTGGAACACGCCCTATACAGTCTGTAATTAATTGTGCAATCGTGAGTTACTGCCCAGCGGAGAGCTTAGTTTTGTTGAAATATTTAGGAAGGTTGGATAAGGTACTCTAGCCAAGATGTTTTTCAAGAATAACGTTTTCGTTGGAAACTTGGAAGTTCTGTCTATACCTACATAAGTTTCGGCACACATCATTTGTTATTGGAACACGCGGCACTGCAGACTGCTGTACTATTGGAACAGGTTTGTCTTTCACTAGTTGAGCAATGGTCGGGTATGTTGCTTGCGAAATACACCATTTTACAGGTTTTGGTGACTTTATAGGTAATTGTTAGTATTTTGACATACTGTATTTAGGTAGCATAAAGCATTGACTTTTCAATGTTTTTGTTGGAAATGCTGAGGGTCAATTTTTAATTTAGTTCCAAAATAGAAGTTTGGCATTGTAATTATAATATAGGGAAAAGGACCATATTAAACGTTTTACATGACCCAAGGGTCCCTAGTGCCTTTTCCGCCGGGGATGTTGCAGCTTGCCGCAGTTCCTGTTGACGAGGTTAGTTTTGTAAAGTTAGGCAGGCTCTCAGTACTTCCCCTTCTGTCTCGGGAGATGGGCCGCTGACCGAGGTGGCTGACCTATTCCCGCTAGACTTCTACCTTCTTCCATTTCGTTTTCTCCCCTGAGCGGCGTGGCTGAGCAAAAGCGTTCAGCCGCGCCCGGGGGTTGGAGATGCACAATTTGCGCAATTTTTCCGTCAGTAGCGCACTGAACACTTAGAATCTAAGACCTACCGGCATTTTGCATGAATACCATTTGGCTTGAAAATGCTTAGTTGTAGAGATATTTGACTTTGAGGCTCCCATTGTTTTCCTACGGGAGAAAATACCCGGTGGTTTCACAGGAACATAAACTGACCCAAACCGGCCTAACCTAACCGGTCAGTTTAGGTTCCCATGGAGTCTCGGATATCTTCTCCCATAGGAATCAAAGGGGAACTTGAAAGTTAAGTTTATCGAAAACTAGGCATTTGCGTGCAAGATGGTATTCATGTAAAATGTGTTTGAATGGGCCCACTCATCAGACTCCTACCGTGAGGCTAGCCTACTTCGTTTTCTTCTTTCTTTTTACCGACGTGCCCATGCCTATTGTGTGCAGGAACACCCTCACGCTTGGGCTCCACGCTTCTAACGACATACTACTTGTGGCTTGTCTCTCTTCGGTTAGATTGTCATTGCTGTGGAAATAGAGGCTTAAATTACAAGATTAAGCTTGCCTCAAATTGCCAAATTTCATCTCGCTTCAAGTACATGAATTTCTAGAAAGTCGAGAGATTTTGTGCATATCCGATTGAGCGCCAAAGTTAAAACTTTCGAAGCTTGGCTTCCACCAGTTCAATAGTTTCAGGCATAAATCTTCAGTCGGTTATTCTTATAACTTTTAGAAACTCGCTGTTCCGTAAACTAGTGCTCTTTTTAGCGTTATGGCGCCACTTTTGAACATTAACAGCACAATTCAGATCAACAGTCAACCAAAGCTTCAGTCAAAAGTTTTGGACAAGTCTAGCTTCGAAGACTTGAATTTCGGCTCGCAATCGAACGTGTCAACTTCACTTCCTATGTCCAGTGTTAAGCTGAAAAGAAAGATATGAAGGATAGATTGCAGTAGAAATAAATTTTTGACTGGTTTACATAGGTAGCCAATGATCGTGTCTATCAAGGGATAATGGTTTCAGCAGTCAAATCACTCAGTAGCAAATTATTATAATCTAAAACCACTTATTTTATTGTCATTGCTTTCAGAAACCACATGAAAATTTGTATTCTCACAGCTATTTATTGTTATTACAGATTGAGCCATTTTCTGTGATTTTCCGTATTTCTTCTTTTGGTACAAAAAAAAAATCCCAAAAAATGCCTACTCCTCCTAAGTACATGGGATTCGGCCCGGAGGACTATCATTTGGATGATTCGGAGGACGAACTGCCTGCGGATATTTGCTGCGACGGCCTGAGAGCGAAATTGAGCGAGCTCGCCTCTTATTTAGGCTTACTGGTTCGTACGATTCCAGAAATAATAGTATTTCCACTCGTATTCATTTTCGAAGTAATAAAGGGAGAGCATCAGTCAGCAGATACACCACTGCCTGCAAATCAGGATGGCCCTCGTGATCAATCTATCCGAAGAACACCTCAGCAGCATCGTGCAGGAGACAGTGTGTGGTTGAAAGTCCGGTTCTTCTGCGAAGACAAGATTGGTCGTCTAGTGCGGGCATTAACTGATTTCTTCGGAAGTCATTCCATTACACTGGAAAAGTTTTGCATGGCATGTTTCTTGTTCATTGGCATGGTAGTCTTCACCTTAACATGCGTGGTCTTCCTTACCATGCGACGGACTCACACTGTTGAAGCAAAACCAGTAGGCAAGTTTTACTTGCTTGAGGGAATGGCATTGTCTCATGAAATGGCGTGGGAGCAAATGCACACTAATACCCGTGGTAAGTAGCGTCCCTATTTATGTACCATTATCAATTCCCACCTTAGTTTCTGCTACTACTCGGCTAGTAAAGATCATTTACTTACAGCTTCCGTACGACTTGATTCGTACTTGGGTTATAGAATTCCCTATTTCTTTTTTTTGCACAATGTGACCCTTTTTGTCTTCTCGAGCAGCAAAGTGTTGACTCTTTGTTCGATAGATTTCGCTACCGACCAGCAAGTACGTGTCATAAATGATATAGGGGGGCCTAGCTGAAACATGAACGTTGAAGCTCTGACGACAGAGAAGAACAATATTATGATCCCTACAAACGCTCGTAAACTTAGTTGATTTATACGATGTTCATTATTATCCCAGCTTCATTTGCTATCTATGGCTGTCATTTTTTTCAACCGTGGTAGGTATAGGTCTTCGGGGGCTCATTTCTAGGATTTCTATACTTCTCTGCAAAGCAGCAATGAGTCTTGAAATTTTTGTTTATATATTTCTGAATGTGCGATGTTTAAATACCATTTTTATATTCCCAAAAAATGGCAGCAACGAAATTCTTTTGGAACTCCTGCAGCGTCGTTCTTTTCTATGTAAGATGGGTGCTCAAGACTCCGTTGTTACCACAATTAGTGATGCTTTGCTAAAAAACGTCAATTGGAGCCCATATTTCATGTTCCCGGCAAATAATGAACTAAATCAAGCTTGCCACGGACACGGTTCTTGGCAAGGTCTGATGTGCTAGTCAATTAACCTAACGATAGCAATGATGGTATACCCCTGCCCTCTCTCTACGGGTCGCAGAACTAAATTAACCATCTGAACATTCATTCTTCCTTCGTAACAGGAAATTTTCGACAGTATCGAATACAAACAGGTTGTATCCAACGCTTGCAACCCAATCCAAAAGTTCAGTACCAGCGCCCCCCCCCCCTCCAGACCTCCAGAAGTTCTATGTAAATTAAACTTATTGGGCTTAGCTCAGTTGATCTTCAGCAGAGGACCAGTGAAGGGGCCAGCCGTACGGGCGTTTCTTTCTTCTATCTTCTTCTCTATTCGTTTTTATCTCTTTTTCGGTGCCGCCTGGCTGAGCGAGTTCGTTCAGCCAAGCCTTGTAGGGTTGGAGATGCACAGAGACACAGAGCACACTCATGCGAGTTCGCAGTCACTCACGGCCTTCCGGCGGATAGGCTGCACGAGATGAAAATATTTGACCTTCGGCGCGATGAGGCTTAGAATCGCTGCACTAACAAACCTTCTTACTAACCTTGAATCCTCAGCTTCACAGTCCCAAACAATGGCCTAGAACTACGATAATAATGGATTACTTTTTTTGCACATCAATTAAGGTGCATCTACATGTCATATCCATTTTATTTTCTAGTTATACATATCATTTGTGCAGTTATAATTAGAATATTTTCTTTATTAATGCATCGTAAGCTTATGCATGAGAGTGCATGACGTGAATGGTTCAATTTGTTTCCATTTTGGGTCGATTTTTTTAGTAGAAATTATTCATACACGAATTCGATTTGACAGACGAATGCATGGAAGAGTGTGAGAAGGACCAGAAGTGCATCGCTGGAGAGTACGTAGACGCATCTCAGCAGAATGCAGGCCATGTCGACAACTGCTACCTGTTTCGTGACGTCAAATGGGGCCAACTGTCGAACAGTGCCGCCTCTTCCTCACCTGGTGTTGTGCTGTTCTATAAAACCCATTTCGGTGAGTTTTTGTTTTGGACTGCAATCCTTCCCAAAGTGAGAGACGTACCTACTGCACTAGCAGCAATATAAGAGTTTCTAGCCACTAGGATAGAAGAATCAGGAGTGCACATCTATGTAGAGGCCATACTGAATGAATGTTTAGAGTTGATTCGGCTGATTCCAAAGGCTTTTCACGGCAGGATGGGCATCCGGTGAATAAAAGGCCCAAGCTCTAGTAAAAATCCTGGTATTAGCTGGGCACAGTCCAAGTCCGTAATCCTTACTTGGGATATGCAGGAAATCGTTACGTAAAACTGATTCACTCAGGACGATTCTCAAGGCTGTTACGGTTCTAAAATCAGCCAAATCAAACTATCTAACTTGCCAAATGCCCCGGGAACCGTAGCTGTTTTGTTCTATAGTATTTTCCTAGTTTATTCTGTTAATGCTATTTAAACCACTTAACTCGTGATTTTTTTGTGCCAAATAAATAGTAAACCAACTTGATTGTACAAAAAATGTAGTAATTTACGCTTCAGAGGATCATCGGCTAAAACAACCCTCATACTATTCAATTGATATGGAAACAGAAAATGTCGCTTAAGTGTTCTGGTAGAGATTAGACTTCCAAGGAGTTAATTTTGTATATTATAAATTATGTTGAGCAACGACTAAGGCCAACTGTGTAAAATGGAGTTTATTGTCGCGACTGGTGCTAACTGTTGATGGGGAGCGCGACTGGTGCCAACTGTTGATGGGGAGCGCGACTGGTGCCAACTGTTGATGGGGAGCGCGACTGGTGCCAACTGTTGATGGGGAGCGCGACTGGTGCCAACTGTTGATGGGGAGCGCGACTGGTGCCTGGTGCCGACTGTTGATGGGGAGCGCGACTGGTGCCAACTGTTGATGGGGAGCGCGACTGGTGCCAACTGTTGATGGGGAGCGCGACTGGTGCCGACTGTTGATGGGGAGCGCGACTGGTGTCAACTGTTGATGGGGGGCGCGACTGTTGCCAACTGTTGATGGAGAGCCCGACTGGTGCCAACTGTTGATGGAGAGCGCGACTGGTGCCAACTGTTGATGGAGAGCGCGACTGGTGCCAACTGTTGATGGAGAGCGCGACTGGTGCCAACTGTTGATGGAGAGCGCGATTGGTCGACTGGTGCCAAATGTTGATGGGGAGCGTGATATAGCGCGTAGTCACATTACTGGTCTTAAATGTAATTATTACATCGCCATACTATCTAGTGAACTATTGTGGCCTGCGTCGTTTACCAATCACAGGAGATAAGACCTCCGTAATGGGAGGCTTCAAGGAAGTATTAACTGGATATTTTACAGTTCCTGTTGGCGGAAAAGACTACGTGGACGGGTTATTTTACGACGTCTCTGAAGACACCAAATGGCCCACTCAGTTCGTGGAGCATTGTTCGAGCCTGGACCGCAAGTACCGCCCCGCCCTGGCGATGCCCAGCACCAACGTCTACAACCTCGTGCCTATGCTGGCCCAGGAGCTGACGTCGCATTACTTGAGGGGTGAGTGCTCTTCTAGAATTAATTATATTTTGCGGCTGGTGGGGGGTGAGGTTAGTTTAGGTTCGCCTTTCCTATGTTATGGGGAGCAGCGCCCTCGGGGGGACCCTGTAGGTTACCTTAGCCATTAGCTAGGCCTTAGGGACGTGTCTTTCATGCCCACTTTGCTCCTTCCCTTCTAATACTTCTAATGATCTTTCTTCCATCTGTTCTTCCTCCTCTTTCCGACTTGCTGTTCCCATGCGGGTTGATCCTGTGAGGGAACGCAATCGTGTTTGGGTTTCACGTGTCTCGTCATACTAAATGTCTCTTCTTTCCTCCTCTGTAACGTCGCCTTCGTTGTGGAAACTGAAACTTGAACTTCTGAATTTCACTCACTGCTGATGAAAATAAGCTTAACTTATCAAATATGTCCTTCAACGGTTGAGTTTGTTTTGTCATAATGAAGGAAAGAAACAGTGATAGTATAATCTACACTTATATACTGAACCATTGACTTCACAGTATTTGACGGCCAGCTTAGTTGCTAAGTACCACTCGCAGACTGCGTTATATTTTACGGCCTTGTTTGCTGTCGAAAATATCGTCGACTACATTACACCTGAGTTGCCTCTCAAAATACCCCGTAGGTCCTACGATTGACCGATGATCCACTACTTTTTTACCATACTCCCTTTCAGTCGCAGGGATCGTGAAGCCCCCGTCTACATCGACATGCTATATGTGTCTTGTTTCTCCCTCTGTTAGATGGCCGTTCTTGTGGAAACGGAGGTTTAAACTTCTCACTATATATATTTGTTATAATAATAGTATAATAATGAGAATACGGATCTTGAAAAGAAAATTATTCTTGGAGGCGCAACGAACGTGCTTATCTTGACACATAAATTCGTAGAAACAGGTGAGTGGTAGATATAGCACAGTTCTACAAACAATGCTGTTGTATTGCAGCATGAGGCCTTTGCTCCATTGTTTTCTTACTGGCCTAAAGCTTTTGTTACGAGGTATCGTAGACTGGCTTATATGAGATTAACTATGTAATGGAAGAGCGTTTATAAGCACTGAATTCTTGATTAGGTAACCAAGTAAGTATGAAGACTATTATTATTTTGTAACGGTACACTCTCAAGTTGGTATCACTGTTCATATGTTTGACTGAAATAAAATAATTAAATCACATCTTATCTTGAAAATAAGAGCTGTCTTAACTACCTGATGCACCCGTACACGAAAAACTATGTAGCTTTTAGCTTGAGGGAAATTCAGATTTATAAAAATCGGGTAACCTATTGCATTTTTATATTTATCAGTAATGTATCTGAAATTTATGTGTATATATATATATTATATACAATTTAAACATAGGCACGCCATTGGATTTATTGAATACAAAACTATGGAATTTCTTTCGTAAATGTTCATTAGAACGTTAAAGGCAAAATATGATATTTCGTTTAGTGATTGAAAATGTGTTCATGCTCTGTACATCAAAATTAAGAATGATAGCGGCTTATGATACCACATATACGATTAATACTTCTACCAAAAGTATTCATTTAAGATATATTCCAAAGGTTGTCTCAGATTAGCTGCTATAGAGTTAGCGGTAGCACCCTTAATTAGTAGATAAAATGTTCATTACCTGGGCGTATAATCTAATGAATTTAGTTGACTGTATTTGTTATTTAGCAAGCAGAGTTACAGTATTAGACGGTATGTTAAGAGTACTTTCCTTCTGCACACACAATGGGAGCAGCATCCTCCACAGTTACGAACTTCCCAAACTCGTAACGACCATAAGTTCTGTGTCACTGTAATTCACTTTCTTTCATGCCCTAACTTATTTAAGGCACCTAGCTCCGCGTTTCTGCTACAGTCGACTGCGCTTAGTCGATCAACTCGTTGGCTTAGTTGATGTTCTTCATTTTCGTCTTATCTTCCCCCAGACATCTCTAAGATTCTGATGAAGTCTCACTAGCTTATAGAGGGCCGGAGCGTCAGTTTCGGTTGCTTTTTGGGAATAGGCCTGTTGGTCCGTCTATTATCTAATCTAATACTTATATATTGCTTCAGCTGTCCAACTTGAGCAGCTGTACTGCAGATAAAAATAGGTAAACAAATGACTAACTTAATTAATCATATGTTGTAACATCACCGCATAACTCTGGTCCTCGATCACTACACATTATTCCATTAATCAGTGAGCAAACAATTACGAGCGCGTAACTGATTTCTTTCTGAAATCTAAAGCCACAACTGTTCATTTTCAGGCGCTCGACCGGCACCAATCATGTTCTACATGGTCTACAAATCAAAACCGTTGGACGACCCATTAGTGGACGGCACCTTGGTGCGCAACGGCTTCAGCTCAGACGGAAAACTAGTGGTGGCGCGGCTAATGCGATACCACAATAATCTTTTCGAATTTGTAGGAGAAGATGAAAAGAATATGGCGCATCTCCTCTGTCAGGCCGATCCTTTTTTCACTCTGACAGACCAACGCTTAGTGACTACGATGTTTGAATTAAAATAAATAAAACCAAAATTTTTGTAGTAACTGGTGCAGTTTTGACACTTTAGGCCAAAAGTTAGAGGTTGCCTTCATCTTGAAAGAATTATTTTTGAATGTAAGCAGAGCCTACGATTTTTATTATTACCAGGAAAATATTACTTTTGATTCAAGGTACCGTAATACTCAATTTGTGGATGATCAGTATTTCAGCAATGCAATGTTTCAGCAAAGTTGCTGTAAGAAAATTTTCAGCCGACTTCTCGAATCGGGTTCCTAAGTTTCTTCTTTCTATAGAGGAGTTGCCCTCTATTTATTATCGCTAAACTCAGTGATAGTGACAGTAGTCCAATTCAACCATTGAGTTTCTTTTAAAGTTAATGTTAATGGGTGTAGTGTGTAATAAAATGAGCTAGCTATATATCATTCAATACTTGTTTTTCTAAAAGTCTTACTACTGTATATCAGATGAGCCCGGTAAATAAAACTCATAGTTGAAACCGTATTTTCATTAATATCAACAAATTCCTTTCTTCCTAACATAGTTGACCACTTAGAAGCTATATAGTAAAAGAGGTAGAACTTTGTCTATGATTTCCCCCAGGAACATTATGATGAATACTACAGGTCACGAGGAGATGAATTGGGGATGAGTCTATTATGAATACACGTAATTAATACACGTAATGAATACACGTAAACATCACAGGTTTTCCCGTAAGGCAGCATCCAACATGTCTACCTCAGCTTACCTAACAAAAAGAACTGGTAGCCCATAGGACCAGAGGGTCTGCGGTTTCCATGCCCGTTGGCCCTGTGTAGGAATACCTTCGTGAATTTGTTCTCTATCAATATGATTTATGGCCTTTATTTCAACTTAGTTGTGGTGGCGAAGGCTTCAACTATTCAAAATCTGATCTAAGCCATAGGGTAACGTTAGTTTACGTACGGCCATCCCATGTTAGTGGGAGCAACACCCCAATTGGGGACACTGTAGGTCACCTGAGTCAATATATGTAGCAAGGCCTTCCGGACATCAATCTTTCGTCCCACTGTTTCCTTCAGATTTCATAGTGGTCATGGTCTTACTTTCGTCTGTTGTTCCTCTTCTTTCCCGACTTGCTGTTTCCAGGCGCGTTGATCCTGTGTGGAGGAGCACCTTCATGCATGGACTTTGCGTGTGGTTCGACGTACAATACGTTCCTTCCTTCACGTCTTTTAGAACAGCTTAACATTGATACAAAGAGGCTTAAACTAGGTATCTTATGTACCTATGCTAATTACTGGCAGTAAAGTTATCTATATGGAAACTAATAATGCAAAAGGTGCTCGTAATTTGCGTGATTGCAATTAAAAAAGTGAATTAGGAGCGATTGGGTAAAAATTGCAGCATTATTTTGGAGAGACGAGAAAAATTTTTTCATCAACCACCGATAGTGCTGGCGACCATATGCAGGACACACTGTTATGTATATATTTGAACAATAAATGCAGAGCAAATGTGATGAAGTACAGTACACTGATAGCACATCATTATTTCAATGAAAAAATTGTGTCGTCATGCAAGTACTTCTGTGTGGGAACTCCTTCGTGCATGGGTTCCCCGTTTTTATATCGACCTTCTATATTTCTTTCCTATTCATCTCTTAAAAGAGCTTAGTACTTATTCAGGCAGGCTTAACCCTTCTTATACTACTGCGAATACTTCGGCTCGAAACGAGCTAGTTTTTAAAAATTGTAGCAGCTCTTTCACTACACAGTTTGAAGTTATTTCTTAGTTTAAGCATACCTAACTTTATACGAATGGTCGAGGTTTTAGATTAGAGTGAAGCTGATATTCACCCTCTTAAGCCGTGCGTAGACGTGCGACATCTTCGCTTGTTTCGACGGGACAATTTTGGTGGTAGATCCTATTTGCCTCAACATGTTAATGCACACGCAGCAGTTAGAGGAGCTTGCGGTGGCAAGGTTTTAGGGTAAATTTATCAAAAGTTGCTGAAACACAGAAATGGCAAAGCTTAATTCGGTGAGTTTCATTGCTCGTTTACACGCAAGATTTTTTATTCACTGTGCCTAGTGTTCAGCGGCTGAAGATTTTGTACGATCTCGTAGCTTGTAAACGAAGTTTTGACATGTACGTCTTTTGCTGGCTATCATTGTTGTAATCTGAAGACAGATTCATTTTATGCTTTTGATATTTCAATTGCAATTGTCACCATTCACAGCATATCTTCAAGAAAAACGGTGGCTTTGTGTACGTAGAAGAGAATAGAGTACTGGGTAAATTAAACGGCTAGTTGCTTTGAGCTGCGTGAAAGCTGCGAAAAGATTGGCGTAGATCCAATATACTGAATGTGCCCTTTTGGCAAACTTATTTCACCGAGTCTGGTCGAGAATTTGTTGGCGAAATGCTGCTCTCGGCAATTTTTGGTTCTCGTTTGCACTGGGCTTTAGTGGGCGTAAGATGAGCCATGGAGTTCGATTAGTTAAGTTCGTGCATCCCTCGTTAAGGGGAGCAGTGACCTCAGGAGGACGATATATGTTACCTTAGCAATTGCCATTTAGCTAGGCCTGCGGGACGTCTGTCTTTCAAGCCCATTTTGCTTCCTTCCGATTTCATACTCTTACTGAGCTCATTTTCACATTATCACTCCCGACGTGCTCCCATGCGCGTTGACCTTGTGTAGAAACTCCCTCGTGCATGAGCTCCACGTTTCTATCTACATACTGCATGTCCCTTCTCTCTTCTTCGGTTAGATCACTGTCGTAGTGGAAAAAAGGCTTGAATAAATAATTCAAAATAGTTGTAAGATGCGCCTATGATTTTGCTCTTCCAAAATGCTCTTCAAGGTTTTCTTTGAATTTAGCCTGATGAAAGAAGAAATGAAACTCCTGCTCGACCTCTAATAACAAAGTTCTGACGGAACCTCTCGGGGGAATATTTTATCACTTATGCGAAAAACTAAGGAGTTACTCGCCCCTCTCCCGCTCTGTGGAGCCAATTGATTGTTCTTAAGACGGGTACACACTAACGCAAACTTGGCAACGGCGCGTAACACTTTAGCACTAGCACTATGTATCTTGCGGGACTTCTTCCAACTTTATTCTCATCGGTTCCGTAGGGTGGTTTCAAATCTGAAGACAGTTCCTGTCTATTAGGCATTTTTAAGTGATCATGCGCTACTTTTGGTGAGTCCTTTAGGACATTCTTGCCGAAGGCCCACTGGGAAGATTTTAGAAGAGTCCTATTATACTGTTCCTACAAGAATATTTATATTATACAATTGTTATATTATTATACTGTTCCTACAAGAATATTTAGTAAGAGTATCGATAAAGCCTGACGTGCTTGCAAAGTTCCAGTAGCACATCTGTAAACAGCCCATAAGGTGCATTCGATTGAGAATCGAAAATAATTAACCCTTCGAGGTTTGACTTGTCCGAAGCTTCAGGCAGGAGCCTCGGCTTCAACCTGTTTACTTGAGTTCCAGGCATTAACCCTTTGTCGATTGTCCTTCAGACTTCCAGAACTTCCACTCTGTGCCTTAATTAAAATGAAGTTCTCAGTTGGCTGATCGCAATCAGTTTGCTTTTAACACTTACCTCTGGGTTCAAAGCTGCAAAAGCCGAAGAGTCTGTCTGAAGCTTCGGATAAGTCAAGCTTCGAAGGTTTAATTTCAGCATCCAATCGAGCGCGCCCTTAGTCCAGAGCAATGCCTATTTACACTATAGTTTTTACGCCCCTAACACAATCATCAGCCACGATCTTGTCTCTGTAAAGACAATTATGCGTCATTATAAGGTGCGCCAGTAAAGTTATCTCGCAAAATTAAAAATAAATTAGAATTCACAATGCTAGGCACGTTTCAGCTATTTAATCGTATGAGCGAAGTATTCGGACGCTAAATACTATGCATGTAGGAAACGAAACTCTGTCATGTGGGACCGCCTGTGACACCTAGGCCGGCTGCCCACTAACAACTTTCGTTGCCGCTAGCAGCTTAGAGACAACTCCACTAATCCGTTCACGTAGCTACGGCCCGGCTTCAGCTTGTAGGAAATTAACTGCTTCAAAAAATTCCAAATATTTCAGTTGCTACTGCAATTTTTACACCCTAGCGAGTGGTAATGTTGAACTTTTAACGATCGCTCTTAATTATGAGCGGTTTGGGTTCACAATGATTGATATTTTAAGAATTACAGCACTATGTTCATAGACGTCATGCTGAAGTTACGGTCACGACTGCGCAGTCGGATAAGCTAAGTTGCGTCTAGGCTGCTAGCGGCAACGAAAGTTTTTAATGGGCAGCCGGCCTAAGTGTTCATCTGGCAACTCAAGTTTTAATTTTAGGACACATTCATTAACACTCTGGAGTATCAATTACTAGTTCAAGAAAAGATTCCAGAAAAATAAAGTTGCCAAAGGCTGTTAGTTTATAAAGTTGCCTCGAACTTGTGCTCAAACAATATCACATTTGACCCATTGTGCTGAATTCTCTCCTGAGGTAACTTCTATATCAAAGTCTGGCCACGCATTTCTGCGCAAAGTGACACTCCCGGCAACTTTAAGCGGTAATGTGCATAGGGAATTGGAATCCCTGTTCCCACATCTCCTGACTGTTCATTGCCCAAGTACTTCAGTAAATCCAAATTGAAAAAAGCTGGGAATTGAAACTGCACCACTGACAATTTCGGTTGACGATTACACTGTCAATCAATCAATCAAATGTCTTTAACCCAATCGAAGTTGAGGTCTACTATGTAAGGTACCATTGTACTTTTTCCAGTTATAATTCTACGGGAGAAAGACTTTCAAGAGTAGAAGCACCTTCAGAGTAATAATGAGGTCAATGTCCTCACGTGAACAGAAAAGAATTCGAGCAATGAACTTGAGATATACTGGGATTGGATCACGCCGCTTTCGACGTACTCCCTATCACTGAAATGAAGTAATATCTTTTATCCCTTCTGTCGGCTCTTGAAATTAGCTGAACTGACCAACAGCAGCATTGAGCTCACTACTCGTGGGAAATGTCAATGGCCGTAGTGTCTTACGAGAGCAATCTGAGAGCGCATACCTCCGCTCAATCAACGCAACGCAAAATTCGATTTGGCTCTCAGACCATTATTTTCTTTGTATAAACGCCAAAATCCAACCATATGTGCCTTTTCATAGTATTAACGGTTTCTGCAATTTTCATGCAGATCCGTTATACGATCTGCATCAAAATTCATCTATTTATGTCTTTGAACAATATTAACAACTCCTGCAAATTTCATAGAGATCCATTAATAACTTTTTGAGTTACAGTCCAACAAAAGTGAAATTCAAAACCGTGACAAACAAACAAACGAGTAAACAGATCATCACAAAAATTTTGTCATTTACTCGTCGTAATATATGGTCATTGCCCAATTTTCGAACTAACTCTATTTCCGAACAAACTTTGTTATACTTGATGAGTGAAAATAATAATCCCATCAAATAATATCTTCAGAAATAGAGTTAGTTCGGCAATTGGGTAATTCCAATACTTAACAACTCATGTAAATTTCGTAAATATCCATTGATAACTTTTTGAGCTGAGGCATGAAGAAAATGAGGCAGACAAACGGATGAACGGATCTTCATTAAAGTTAATCATCTGCTCTTTCTAACACACCGAACATCTCTGTAAAATTCATCAAAATCCGTCCATAACTTTTTGAGTTTTATTGGTGACAGACAGAGAGAAACAAACTGACAGATACAAACAGAGAAACACGAAGAAAACCTAACCTTCTATGCGTATGTAATAAATCGGCAGTGCTCACTTTGTTTGATTCTGTATTACGAATATGGACGAAACAAATAACTCTAATAGCTCATAGGTAGGTAGGTTCTGGCGGCTCTTTGGGAAAGGACCTGTTTGTTAGTCTACTGCCGCGTATCTAATCTAAATGCAATGTATCGTTACTGCCTTACAATGAAGGCTATGGGTGGCGTTATAAAGTTTGCACCGAATTTAGATCGGTGAGCCCCGTGCCCACGTAAAGACTTTCGTTGCCGCTATAGCAGCCTAGAGTTAACTCAACTAATCCGATTGCGTCGTCGTGGCCGTAACTTCAGTATGACGTCTTTTTTTATAACATCTTGCACAAGTTTTTAAAATATCAATCTCTGTGGATTCAAACTTCTCATAATTATGAGTGATAGATGAAAGTTAGCCATTGCCACTTGTTATCGTGTAAAAATTGCAGTAGCGACAGAGATTTTCGACATTTTTTTTACAGTTGAATCTTGCGCAAGCTGAAGCCGTGCTGCGGCTGCGTCAACAGTTTATTTGAGCTGCTCTTAGGTCGCTAGCGGTAACGGGTGTTGTTGCGTGACCATCGAGCTTTAGGTGCTAACAGGATTATTGATATAAAGATGTATATGGAAACCCCGTTTCGTTAGCCCTAAAAAGCATAACGTTGGTGCCTTGTGAAAACAGCATGGTTTGAAATGTCATGTACGAATGACGGTGGATGATATATTTGGTTGAGACGCATCAAAGTATGCCAGCATGATACTGGCTACCTTCGTTTTCTGTAGTGACCCGAATCTTCCACATTACTGGAAGAGGAAGAACGTTCAGTCATTCCTGGTCTTAGCTTTCACAATTGTTAAGAATTGCCGTTTGACCACGGTTGTGTCTTGTTGTAAAGCGCTGCATGTTTATCTAATGGGTTAGATATAACCAGGTCGTTTCTTTGGGGTTGAGTTCTGAGCATGAATACAACCACAAGCTTCAGAAATGTCCAGATTCATATCCATGTGGCGACCAAAAAGAGACCATAAATGTTTCTCTAACTGAGACTCGTTTCTGGCTGCATTTACGACCACAACTCGCAACTTCCATTTACTTCATTTATAGTGCGCTTATCTGTCATTTGCCCGTATGCTAAATAGGGCACTAGCACTACGAAGTAGCACTACGCACTACAAAGTGTCCTGTTCGTATGCTAAATAGGTACCAGACACTACGCACTTCAAAGTAGCACTACAATGTTTAGTGTCGCAC
>LQNS02000303.1:8978063-8988582 GCA_001587735.2 Parhyale hawaiensis
AGAAGATTCAAAACATGGTATCGAAAACAAGAAAAGTATTTTGTACTTCCGCTACAGGTAACAAACCAATTAAACCGAAGGAATGGGAACAGGACTGATAGTAGACTGATTGACGGATATTTTTTTTACCCACATTGATCTGGAAGCCAGGATCTCCAACATACCTGAGGAAACACTCCAGTTTTTCCTTTCTTGTTAAAAAATGCCCTCGCTGTTCATCTGCTTCGCCAAAGAAACTGTTTGCCATAAGAATAACATGTTGTTCACTGAAGCGAAACACTTTTATATTCATGGCATGTAGTTCCAGAGGTTTTTACTCGATGAAACCTTTGCTGTAAACCAAACAGATCAATAGCTATAGTCAAAGTAAACTGTGAAATATACCGTAGTGTCGCCGTATAGTGCGGTATGTAGGACACTTCAAATTTTTGTAGTGCGCACTACGCTTTTTGCCACGATTCGCATACCAACCTGTAGTGTGGAGGCGGGCACTACAAACGAAGTGTGGAGGGGGCCACTACACTTCGTAGTGTTCCATGCCGCACTACGGCTTGTAGTGCGTAGTGCTACTTCGAAGTGCTAGTGCCCTATTTAGCATACGGGCAGAAATTGTATGTGGCTAGAAAGGGCTGTTTATGGATATAGATTTGTTAGGCTGAAGTTTATACAAAGACAGCGTGATTGAAGTCTGTGATCGCAATTAAAGGAGAATGGTATTTTTTTTTTAAGGGGAGCTACTCTTATTTGTCGTGAGGTCGCTGAATCCCCTCTCGTCTCCATGCGATTCCTTTCAGCTGTACGCCGCTTGAACCATAACTTTGGTGATGGTTGCGTAGTTTTCGTCGTTCACTGAAACTCCGTAAATTGAATGTTACTATCTTGCTGTAGCGCTCTCGTAAGAATCGTTTGGAGAGTTCATGAGAAATTCTTACGAGTATTATCTGTAAGGACGTAAAATTTGCAATTGTATTCATCAGCCTATCCCCAAACTCTTCTCACTAAACTCCAATAAAGAGCTCCATTATGAAAATGGCTTGAAAAACTGACACTGGTAATCGCTGCAGCTGATGCTTGTGTCAATAAACTTCCGGGCTAAAAATTTGTACAGTGAATACAAACTGTCCTTTATATGGCGCAAGAGCAAAAACTTAATAGACTTGATCGCGACTGTTGACAGACGTGGAACCCGGCCGGACAAAGCATTTGAATCGAAAACTGAGGAGAGTATAGAGCACCCAAATGCACACTTGTGACCTTCGATTTCAGGCTCCACCTACTTCTGGTTTCCCAGGCCCCGCCGAATTCTGGTTTGCGCTCCGTCCCCTTGACCCTTCGCTACACCGGAAGTGCATTAGCCTTCCTAAACCGCAAGGGTCTCTAACGTCAAACTTAGTGTGCATTTAGGTGCTGTATACAGTACTAAACTGCTATTGTGTTTTATTACAGGAGTCGTGCTGAACCCATGAATAGCTGTGGTATGCACTAGTTACTACAGAAATTGCGGTCAACCTTTACATAGGGGCTGCTACATTTTGGCAATTTACGGCGGCGATTTCAGTGATCGTTCCATTAACTAATAATAATCGTATTTAAGGCTGCCGAAAACCATTTCACTATAATAAACCTGCACCTGTAGAAACGATAAAATCTTTGAATTATTTGTCCCGGTAACTCCACGAAACCATGTCCGCCACATTGCCAGCGTCAGGAGCCAGCTTTGTCTACAAACGTAAAAACTAGTTTTTCTTTACTATAACTAAGCTACAACGTGGCTCTTGCTTACCGAAGTTACGCAGCTAGGACTGGTTCTGGTAATATCCTACGAAAAACTCGTAAATGTCCAGCGATATCACGCTCCGCTGCCTAGCTGTTGTCATGATCTAAACAAGGCTGCCGTTGCTGGAGCATTGTCGGAGCAGGGATGCTCAGTTTTTTTCGTTCCTACAGCTTAATAGTAATTTCCTTGTCGACAACTTCACAAATGGCTTTGCGCAGCCTTGAATAAATTTGATATAGTTATCATTGAAAACACTGCCATAAATGGCATAAATTTAGAAGCCCCTTATGTCAGAGTTAGCCGGAATTTCGTGTGAATTAAATGAGGAATGATTAAAGTTTCACCACGCAAAATTATATTCTGCCAAATTATTTCAATTTTCAAAGTTCATTTTATTGAAAGCCCAAAATCTGTATGTGAAAACTTTCTTTTTCAGATTTTAGAAAATTTAATTTATAGTCTCAAGCTGGTGGGAAAAGAGGAAGGGGGAAAGTAAATTGCTAAATTTTGTTCAATCTCTATTTAAACTTTTGAATATAGCGGCAGTATTCAGTATACTGACGAAGATGATTGAAATCCAAGATAGACCCAAACTTGCAAAACTATGTTGCTTCGTCACCATGGTTTCTTATTGTACTATATTTTGCGCAATGCTGTTTTATGCTGCGTTTAGGGTAGCAGCATTTCGCGAGAATTTACGCTTAGCTCGCCGAGATTACGTAAAGATGGAAGATTCTAATCTTCCACAGACTATCTTCTCAATTGATAGCTCCGGTGATGAAGGTAAGAGCGGCTCTGGCATGGGAAAGCCGAAAGACACGGATAGTAAAGCCTAAATTAACCAGTATGCATCATGGAAGGGCGAGTTATGAGTCGCGACGGAGAAAAAGTTGAAGAGAAAAAGGTCATAAGAGAAACGTTAAAATATTTGCTTTTGAAGGGCCCCATTCCTTGCACATGCCTCAAATTCCAGCACATACAAGGTTGGAGCTGCAGGCTTGTGCAAGCCTCGTTTCCCATTCGATGCGCAAGCCTAATCTGTCTGTTCCGCTGCAAGTCTGACCAGCTAAAACAAACCTAATTAGTTTCAAGAAATACTCTTTTTAATGTAGAGTACATAGAAGCAACTCGAAATGAAACTATGTAGATTGGAGCATTACGACAGGAGGTGGAAATTTTAGAGCGCTTAGGGTAAGCTTTGACAAATGCCAATTCACGTAATAAATGCTTTGGAGTACTTCTGTTATTTTACCATTTAGTTACTTGCAGAGAACTGTTTACGCCTCATTTTCCAAATGTAACAAACAATTGCCACTACACGTGAAACTGCAAGCAAAATTTGATATTATTTCTTAAGTTTGAGATTAGGCTCCACTATTTTCGGGTGTTTTAGGCTTCTCTTCATGAGACCAATTTGGGAACCCTGGTGCAATGGCCGCACCAAGCATGCTATAAGCTCCGCCCAGAAAAATCATGAAAATTTTAATCTGAATTCATGCCTGAAAAATAGCTCTAGTTGAAGCATGAGCCTCCCCTCGCACGCCGTAAATTGGCACAAGTATGGGTTTGCGCACTGAATTTGAGTTCTCTGCGTGTGTAGTGTGTGGGGTCCTTAACGTGACCTAGGGCCTCTTACTAGACTGTATGCATGTATTAATTTGGCTAATAACGTGAATTTAACATTTTTTGTTGGTCGAATGATATTGCACCATGCGGTCCGCATCTCCTTCAGATGGTTTGCAAAAGATTTTCCGTTTGAAATTCTAGTTGCAGTAATCAAGGATTTTTTTAGTAGCTATTGTCTTGGCACTAGATCCGCCATGATTATTCCTTAATACTTGAATTCCCACTTCATAGTGCCTAGATAAGCTCCCACATACACATTGCAATGGTATATGTATTTCCGAACATGATTCTTGTAGACGAATATGCTTGCACATTCTACTGGGGGTTTTTTCTTCTCTATCCTGAAGGAAATCTGATTTCGATAACTATCAAATTTGGTTCCATAAGAAATTGAAATTTCTTGAATGAAACTGCAAGACGAGCATGGGTATATGTAGTGCCATGCAGAGATCTAACAAAAGGAAGGTGTTGAATGAACCCGCCTAAGGTATCTGAATCTAAATGGACATTTTTTACTTGTTCACAGATCAGTGCCTTAGACGCTGCAGCGACAATGCTGATTGCCTGGCTGTGGTGTACGACCCGTACAAACCTTACCAGGAGTGCCAGCTCTACACACACACGCCAGCTTTCTACAACATAAAGCCGAAGTCTTCTCCAGAGGCAAACCTTTTTGTACGACGAGTAGCATGTGAGTTGACTTAGCTTGTAATTTAAAGGTCTGCTCAAACTTGAAAAATAATTAGGGCCTGCTTGCAGAAAGTGAAGTAACTTTTCAAGACTTGACCCGCTTCTCCGCTCAACGAAAAGGATTTAAACTAGTGTCAATAGTAGATTCTGATTTTTCGTAGAGATTAGTCCTCCTCAAAGCACCGGAGAACGTCGAAACTTGCCAGAGGCCTGTTGGTGTTACCGTGGTTACCAAGGTCTCCAATACGAAAAGTCTGGCAACTCAAGACGGCTACCTAAAAATTAGTAATTATGACAGGCAATACCTTCGAAAAATTTTGTTTGCAATCCCCGTGATGTCATTACTGCCAAACCATAGCTGAAGTCTAGCATTCAAAAGTTTGTGTTTTGGCTAATTGTTTTTTTTTTCATCGTAAAATGCAGCCAAAATAAAGCTCCACCTTTAATTTTTTAGCTTTCCGACGATTATAAAACCCCCTAATTGGGCGCTGAGATAGTGAATCACCTTTACCACTTGATGGTGTAATGCCAGGTAACTCCATCAGGGGTAACACCGGCATCTGATTTTAACCTATTAGTGATGACAGTTTGTTCATGGGCTTCCAACCTCGCCTGCCACGTAAGCCCTATTTACGCATGTTTAGCCTCTTAACTTGTTTTAATCAAATCTAATTCTTTGGTCTGATACCGACCAACGTGTTCGGAAGTGCATCATAGCTTAAGCTAAGGAATAATTGACACATGTTTTTTGCCTCTACTGTAGTGGGCGTCGGCATGAAGTTTGCCGACGGATATTACTACTTCACGACGCCCGAGCCGGTCGAGGCGACAAGTGCAAGAGGTGGATGTGAAAAGTACTCGGATTTTTATCACCTCGCAGTTATTTCTGGTGCATCGTTGGCTGAAGAAATTGCGCACAGAAATTACGTAGCCTTGTCCATGGAGGGAAGTAAGTTCATATAGGAGCCCTGGTTTCCTGATAAGTAGATACCTTTTTTTCCTTTCTATTCTACTAATATTTTTAACTTTTTTCAGTTCGAATTGCTACTTCACTAGGAACCCTAATTTTTTTTTTGTTGTACATTGAAAATTCCTAGTTGCCAGTTTTGCAAAGCAGCTTACTAGGCTAAGAGAAGCAGAAACTAAGCAGAACTTACAGTAGTGTAATTCCACTTAGTAGTTCAAAACTTGGATTAATGTAGTTCAGTTTAGAGAAGAAGTAATTACGATAGGTGCTGTATGGAACAGATGCTATGAATTAAAATGAAAATGCCTAAATTAGAAATTAGATCAATAGCGATAAGGTGTAGAATGAGATTAAAAGTATTTTTTAAGCAATAGTGCAGAAAGTGAACTAGCTATGCATTCACGGTTTTGCGGTATACCGAAGTTTCCCTTATTTCAGAAGTTATGTTTTCAGTAGACAGCTGTCGAACTTTAAAAATCTGAAGTAGTTACGAGGCCGAATTACGTTACAAAATAATTGGCCATCTAAAACTCACTGAAGACGGTAGTCTTAAGTCTTGCATTTTCACTTCACCGCGTTCGAAAGAGTTTTTTTGTGTAAAAAACAGAAAGAGCTACTTTTTTTTTTTTAGAGAACTTTGGTTAAAAACTTGGAAACGAGACACTGCATTGCTGGCGCGGGCTAAGCCAAAATAGATAAAAATTTTATCGAAAGTTTTGGTAGACACGCAGTCGTGTTTGCAAAGACTTCACGAAATATTCGAATGCGGTGAAGTGAAAACAAACGAAAGGACAGATGACTATCGTCTGCAGCGGGCTTATGAAGCCTTCATGCCTCGCTACGAGTAGAGCAATCTTATAATGTAATGCTTGGAAGTGAATGTGGAATGGACAAGAGTAGCAGTGTTTTTTTTTTTTACTTTGAAATCTCCTTTGTGTAATGGAAATGAGGCTTTTGCTTAGCCTTTTGGAAGACTTTCTGCTAGGACCACTTGGCTCTTTCCGCTTTGAAGTTTGAACTGATGCTACTTTCCTTTTTTCCTTATTATACAGACTTAACGCGCTGCTCCCATACACGTGGTGTATGGGAAAAGTGTATGGGTTCCCAGTATCTATAGGCCTATTGGATCTCCCTTTGCTTCCTCTGTGAAGTTTCTTTTTGTTGTGGAAGCGGAGGCTCTAACTTCTATCAATATATACACTAATTAACAGAATCATCTTCCAGAGTGTCTCGATACCCTTTGTACTAAAAATTGCCGCTTACCTAATTACATATTTTAAACGTATTCGATTGGGTCTTCAAATTAGAACCAAACCACGCCTGCTTGCCTTGTCCTTATCTGTAGATAAGTACACCGGCTTCATCACTTTGAATCTTATTAGAGATGCAAGACGCAGCCTAATTATGTCTAGCAGGTTCAAATCTCAACTTTACCGAACATGACAAGGTTCTTGGCTGTCGCACAGGCAGTTAAAGTCGACGCTTGAGACTTGAACCAGTAAGTCTGTGTCTGCGCACCTATCGGCAGCTTCTGACTAGTCGGGTGAGCTTGGTGTAGATGTCGTGCGCGTTTGATGGATTTGCGCGATCAATCGATCGCGCAAATCCATCAACCGCGCACAACTTAAATACCTACACTTTGATGACACTGTCGGAAGTGCCCCAAGTATGCAATCAATGTTCCATTAACGTAAATGCGAATCAACTTGGAGTAGGTACAATGGAAAGTTAATCGGGGTATTGATCTATTATTGCTAGTAGACTTCATAGATTTATGTAGGAAGAAGCTATAATCTTTCAATGAAAATGAATGAAATAACTAGAGTTAAAAAGCATAAGAAATTCCAAAGAATAGCCGCCAAATTTCGAATGGAAGAATTTTAGTCACAGATTTCTTTGTTCGAAAAGAGTAAAACTGAAACCCTCGCTGTTAAACGTCTACGTTAACTGAAACTTCTCAAAGACCCGATTTCCCCTTGCGAGGAAGAATTCGCTTTGAAGATGCTAGAAATCTATCTGTTCTTTTTAAGAAAATGAATTTCTCTGCTCCTAAATTAAACGGTATTAATTAGTTTCAGATGTGAAGATTTTACTAGAAATGGTGAGGAAGGATCCCCGCGTCTACCGAACTCAGGATACGGTGACTGTCGCAGTGAGTGAAGAGGTACAGTACGATGTTCCCTCGAACACCAAAGGTTATGCTTTATGTCAGGGAGATCCTTTCAACACGAACAGCGATATCTTCCATGCAGCTAACTACCGACGTGATTCAAACTTGGATATTATGTTGAGAACGTAGCAGCTTCACCATACGGAAAAATGGAGGCAAAGGGCACAAAAATGTTGGGTCACATCAAGGGAACTACTTCAGTTTAGTTTTACTAATTTTAACCATGTTTTTTAAATATTAATTTAATTCGAATTTTAATCAGTCTACATACAGCGTTAAGAACGTTAGCCGACGCAATAAATTTGAACTAGAATTGAAATAGTGCAGCGTAATGATGAAAATTGAAAAACTAATCTGTATTTGCGCCAATTATTATGAAGCTTTCAATAACTTGAAGGCTAGCTCAGCTATTTGTATACTTTCGCTCTTAATTTTGTACTAATATAGATAGAAAACTAATTTAAATTTTATTATTAGTTGTAAAAAGATCAACTAGCAGGTGACTTTTTATTTTTCCATTGTATCCGTAGGAATTTGCGCGAGAAAAAATCCTAAGTTTATAGGAGGACGTTGCTTTTAGTGTGAAATTGAGTACTTATAATGTATAGCACAATGAAGCTCTCAAATGTGGTAACGGCGCTCAGAAAATGGTAGTCTGGAATTCCCCTGCACTCTCATAAAAAGCACTGAAAAGCCCTTTTTTAAACTATGATAAAAATTTTACCAGTGTATACTTTTCAGATAGGGTGTCAAACAATATCTTGTAAAGCTAGATTAAGGCTAAGCGATGCTTTAAGAGCTTTTCTCAGCCTAAAGCTCCTAAAAAAACTTGCAGGTATGACTATTTCTCTGTTGTTTGGAAATGAAAATAAAAGTGTGAGCTTTGCATTTGTTTCCTTTTATTGCGTATGCAATCTTGATGCATCATCCACCTATTTCTGATGTTCAAGCGAAACGAGAGAAAGACCTCTGATTCCTCAAGGGGATGCGAGTTTTTGCTTGGAATTGCTCCCTTCCAGCTAAAAAAAAAAAAAAAACGCTGAATCCTGACGCGGATGCGCGCCAACGCAACTGGTTCCAAATAATTAGTTGCATTTAACTTGAAACTTGAGTTGCGTCAAACCATTCGTTGCAGCTGCATAGAAACTCACACACAGAGTTGCTGAAACTAGAGTTTCATGCAACTCTGTGTGCGCCTCTCCTTGTATTTGCATGGAAAGGTTGCACGCAACTTAAGCTTCACGTTGCATGTAATTTATTGCATGTTACCAGTTGCGCTGGTATGCGGCCTGCCTTATCCTCCACGAAGTAAAGTGGCTGAAACCCCGATTGATGAGTTACAATTGGGCCTAATTTTAAATTTATACAAATTTTAGAGCTCCATGCCATGTTGAAGGAGTTGGCAGAAGATATCGAAGACCGCTTCAGCCTCGGCTCCCGTGATGATGCTAGCAGATCCGTTCGTTGCCAATAATCTTGCGTGTATTCGTAATACGAGACAGACATCACGACGTGATTCGCGATCACAAAACTAGATGAAAATTGGCATTTGCCCATTATTCTATATTATTTAAAATGACCTAGAACGTATGAAATCTTTCTTTCCTGAACGAGAATTGAACTGAAATCTCTCCCAGTCTCGAGGCGCAAGGTGGAATTGTAATCGTAGTCGGCCCACATTAGGAAATGCGGTCAGGAAATTTGAGGTGTGGCAGAAGGACCTTGTATATTAATCGTGAGCAAGCTAGGATTTCGCACGGAATCTTTTTCGCCCGCTCTATTTCTTTCAGCAGACCTATGCCAGCACATATATTGAACTTCCGTACAAGACTTCCGTACAAGGCTTCCGTACAAGTTGACACTTTGAGTTTTGGTTTTACCAGTCGACCGAACAAGCCCTAAGGTGTCCATTCATACGGTGAGGAGTGTAGATCTAGTGCATGTTAAACCTTTCCGGAAATTCTGACTAAGGCGTTAGCTTCGACACTTGCGATGCTCTCTAAGGCCTTTTTGTCCACCTGATTTAGTTTGAGTCAGCCATGTAATTCGGAGAGTACAAATGAATACTCGATCCAAGGTAGAGGGGGCACACTCTCGCTTCAAGTGGCGAGCAAGTTGAGCTGGGTACTTAAGCTCATATGTCTTCGCGTGCCAATCATTAATGCTTAGGACCGCTGTAAACCAAAACAAAATTTGTCCATACATTGAATTTGACATCTTGGGAGACGCGGCGCTGCGGTGACGCAAGTTCGTAGAGTTAGAACGTCACGCTAAAGGAAACAGTTACCGCAACGTTGAACAAATAAACATTAGGTGGTTGCTCGAAGCTGGACTATTGCCGCCTGTCATAACGTACAAACTACAAAAAAAAAAAAATATATATATATTGATCTTACGTGGCGGTTGAGCTCAGGGCAAATCAAAGCTTTGTGCGCGGGAACTTAATCGAAGGTGGAATTGTGTGGAGGTGCACAGTTTGCGTTACTGGGTTACAGTATTCTCATTGTTGGCAGAATAAAATCTGCGAGGCCCGTAAAACTGGCAATGCTGTACATGAATTTGACCGCACCCAAGCTGCCGTGGTATAATGGAGAGAATACAAAAGTCCTCAATATGTTTCGGCATCACGCACCCAAGGGTCCCGAGTGCCTTCGCCGCAGCGGATGTAGCCTCTGGCCGCAGTTCCTGCTGAGGAGGTTAGTTGTGTTGAGTTAGGTTGGTCGGTCAGTCCTCTATATTTCCCATTCTCTTCAGCGAGGTGGGCCGCCGAATGGTCGTAATGACCAATCACATGGGACTTCTATCTGCTCCCGTGTGGGGGGGCCCACGGATGGGACCCACCGCACGAGAAATGAAGTTCACAGACTTTTAGTATAATCTATACTACTAGTGGACCCGTGCGTGAAAAATTCACGTATACTACTAGTGGACCCGTGCGTGAAAAATTCACGCAATAACCTATACGGTTGCCTAATGCCTCTAGGCCGGTGCGGAATCTCTCCTCTTATTTGCTTCTTAATTTTCCTCTTTTCTTTATTGATCCTTTGTTCGTGCTGTCATCCTTAGGCCGGATGCCCACTAACAACTTTCGTTGCCGCTACCAGTTCTAAGCAACTCAACTAATCCGACTGCGTAGAGGTGGCCGTGACTTCAGCATGACGTCTATGAACATTATTATTATTATTATTATTAAATCACACCAGGCTGGCGACGTAGGAACGGAGAAACTCCATGAGGTTAACAAACCCCCACGCAACCAACCCAGCGGGTGGAGAAAACAAAAGAATGA
>LQNS02000303.1:8999523-9020230 GCA_001587735.2 Parhyale hawaiensis
ATAAGTACCATGATGGCTACTACTACTTTTTCACAAAGAGAGTTTTGAAGGCAAAGCACATGGAGGTGACGTGTGAAAGGTTCTCGGACTTTTATTACCTGGCAGTGGACTACAACGTAAGCCAAGCCTTAGCTGTGGCGAAGATTATGTACGATCGGCATTTCAGAGGGAGTGGTAAGTTATCAGATCATCTTATTCATACCAGACTGTGATATTTCGCTACAGGAGTTATTTGTCCTATTGTATTCCTACAGAAACAAAAGCCCTTGTAGGAGCTAGCACAAACGTGTGCAGAAGGGGTGAAAGACCTACTAAATCATTGGTTTCTTGAGAAGAAAATCTTGTTTGAAATTGTTATCAGGAGTATATTCTGGCTAAGTCTATAGCTTTCAGAATATGTATGGTTTCACCAACCCCAGGGCTGTGCAGAGTGCCTTTCTACAGGCAATATTGTAACCTGTCGTAGCTCTTGCTTACAAGGTTAGTCCCCAGTTAAGTTAGGTAAGTTCTAAGCACTTCCTCTTCGGCTGGCGGGCCCTTTCCCTGCCACAATATATTTGGGCACGAACCCAAGGGTCCCAAGTGCCTTTGTTGTAGGGGATGTTGCAGCTGGCCGTAGTTCCTGCAGAGGAGGTTAGTTTTGTAAAGTTAGGTAGGTTGTACTTCCCCTTCTGTTCCGTGAGGTGGGCTGTCGATCGAGATAGCCGACCTAGTCCGCGGGACACTTCTAATCTCTCTCGTGTCTTTTTGCATTCTTTTCGCTTTTCTACCGCCAGTAGTAGCGCACTCGGCCAACTGAGACTTACTGGCAGGAATGCCGAGATAAAACATTCTTATACTGATGCGACTTAATGAACTGAGTCTCACTGCTTATATCACGTTGTATGGCGTGCGTGAGGTAGTAAAACCAGCAATATGATGATAATAATAATAACTTTCTCTTCTGCTCCTCGGGTGGGTCGCCGAATGGATTTCGCTGCCAGGAGTAGGGCACTGAGCTAATTTACACAATACGGCAGAGGAGTGCCGAAGTCGTGATGGGATACTCCTGCTCGAGCCTTCCACTGTCAACACTGTACGGATCGCCCTAGGACATTTACAGTGGTTAATTTGATCATATAACAATATTGTTTAAAATGTTACCCATGTGTGTTAAGTTACTCAAAGAAAGGTTGAAAAATGAACCTTGTATAATTAAGTACAATTATAGAACACTATTATTCCTAAGAGGAAAATGCAGGCAGAAAAATGTCCATCCACACCTTTCTTCTAGAAGTCTTTTTGTGACCACATTTGTGATCGGAATCACCGTGATCACTGAAAAGTACAAGAACGGTCAATGATTTTCTAAACAAACCAGAGACGCCATGTATATTTTCAAAAATTAGATTTCTATAGTATTTACTCGGAAGATGGTCGGAAATGATTTTTTTAGCAGTATTTATTTTGAAGTCGACGCATCAGTGAACTAGCAGTATTTAACACATTTTGAACATGCATAAGCATAAAACTAACGAAACTCCAGTTCTAGAAGTCAATAATACAAACGCTCATAATCACATTATCCGATTTATCCTTGAATATAAGAAAACATCACGGCGGACTTGCATCTCAAATTTTGTGTCTTTGCTTGTTTAACGGCGGAAATCACTTTTTGATCCCGCATGATTAGCAAACAGAAGAAATCATGGAGCAATAAATTTTCACCACTGATCACGGTTGATTAATAAGTGGTCACAAAAACGCTCGGACCGTGCGGAATCATCCGCAAGGTGGTCACCACAAGACGCCTTAGGCTCATGTTTATCACAGCATTGGCACCTCTTCAGTATTAATTTCCCGGAATATCATACTTTTTCCTACCTTTCACGTCCATCGGTAGGTGAAATAACTAGCAAAAATCGGCGGTCTTCCTCTAAATTTTAGCTGAGAAATGCTCTTTCACGGCGGATGCACATAAGCTGTACCTCTACAATTCTACATCCGATTGCGTGGCAGCGAACAAGGCTTCGGCTTACTGTTATATACGCGATTCGCACATACAACATTCCAATGTGTTAGCCAGTAACATTCAAATGTATAGACGCAGTCCTTGAGTCATGCGAAGTCATGCCTGGCGGATGTAGCCACCGCCGGCTTCTTCAGCTCAGAGCTTCTAAGATAAAGAACTTGAAAGGTCGTTTATGACCATGCAAAATGTGCTGGTTTATCAGCACGGCCTCTGAGTGATATGCGTACTTCTCATGACTTTCCGCCGGAACCTACAGCGGTAAAAGCTGTCTGTCAAAGCCTGTAGCCAGAGTCTCGAAGATATTTGTTATGCTTGTAAACTTGAAGTAATTTACCTGCGGACTTCCGACTCTATTCCGGCGGGAGCAACCGGTGTTCTAATGAAGCCGGGATTTAATAGTATTTGAGGCGCTTGCATGATCAAGCGTCAGCTTAATTCGGTACTTGACATTGCAGTACCAACATTGCCTTCGGCATTCTACTTGTAACACTATATAGATGTAGACCTTTTATTCTATAGTCTGCATCTATCAAGTAGCATGTTGCTACTTAATAATGGATCATATCTTCTAAGTCTTGTATAATAAGATGTAAATAAACAAAAGATATTGACGGCATTCCTTCACCATCCAACCTGTAGCCTGATAACTATACTCGGCCCTGAAGTTTACTCTCACAACCAAGTACAGTGACGAACTCAACACGAACTCCAATTAAAACGCTACCTCGCCTGAACTACAATATATAACACTTGCACGTGGCTGTACGACTAACATGAATATCTAAAATAAGATTAGTTTCTTGCAGTTGGTACGCTATGACGTACGGCAATGGTAAAGCATTGAGTAAACTTTCTATTTTGGAGTAAATTAAAAGTTGCGTTGAAGCATAGTGCGGCCATGGCGTTCAGATAACTGAGCTGCAATTCTTGCAACGTGACCATCAAAATAAAAACTAGTCACTGAGTAACTTTTGCATTCGTTTGCACTCGCCATCGGAAACTCCTTCGTAAAGGCTAATTTTTCCCACGAATTGGAAAAAATCCCACGATCTGTCTCCCCATACTGCTGTGGAAGGCTCTACAGGAGTCTTGGAATGATCAACTGTATTAAATTACTCTATAATTAATAACGTTACCCCACTTTACGGTGCTGTCACTGACATTTCTTCTGTTTTTTTTTTTACCATTATGAGACAGAGGGTATGCCACGAATAAGGTCAGGTAGGTTCGACCATCGTATGTTCTAGGCCCTAGATCAGAATCTAGGGAGCAGCACTTCTAGGGATTGCTAACGTATAGGGTTATCTTAACTCTTTTACACAACTGTACTTTCATACTCCTTCTGATAATGCTTTGTTCTGTTTTTCTTTCCTGACTTGCTATGGTCATGAGCGTTGATACTGTACGGGAACACCCTCGCACCCTCGGGCATGGGCTCCATATTTGTCTTGACATACCACCTGAAGGGCATGAGATCCGTCGTAGGGCATAGTGTTAATTAGTTAGGTTCGGCCAATCCATTGATCTGGAGAGCAACTACTCGGGGGGACTCTCTAGATTATCTTAGCCATAGCTCGGCCGTCGGAAAGTCTTTCCTTTCTGCTTAAACTGTCGATCCTGTGGGATCGATCACCTTCATTAATGAGTTTCAAGTTTTCACTGTATGTCCCTTTAATTCTTCCTCTGTGAGATCTCATTCGTTGTGGAAGTGGAGGTTTAAACGTTCTACATTCACCTGCCTGTTCCTCTCGTGGAACGACCCAGTTGTTCCAGGGACCGCAGAGTAAGTCCTGGCTGCTCTTTGGGAATGGGCTTATTGGTCCGTCTATTGTCAGCTATCTATTCCAACTCATTTGTTTGAAGAGGCTTGAAGAACGTATTCACGCACTCTTCTTCTTCGATTCTTCAAGCAAATTTCCTTATCAAATTCATAGACAGACGGAAACTACGACATTTTGAAAGTCGACGGAGAACAAACTAAACATTTCACTATATTTTTGCTGCTACAGTGCGTCATAGGATGATGATGCTGAACGTATAATCATCCTTGGCCTACACAAAGTTTCAAGCAGGCCTGGCAGCTGGAACCAATTTCCAGGGACTCACGACTTTCGTACACCGCTCGTCGTGACTCGACCAGTGTCGTCCACTCGCTGTTTATTTAATTTAGGTTTTCCTTGTGCACTTGGGTGATTGTTTTTTAACAAATGCACGATTCCCATGATTTGATCCCTTGTTCATGTGTACGGTACTTCTTGGTACTTCGGCTATTAACAACCTCTTATTCTATTTCCCAAAACACCGTGTCACATCCACAGTACGCGAATTTCAGTTGAGATGATATTCAGTTACTTTATTTCTTGACAGGCTCAACAATCCTATCTTACGGGGAGTAGCATCTCCGGAGTCAGGGATTTGATAGGGTACCTAGTCTTTGTTAGGTCTTTGGGACGTGATCTTTTCGTGCCCACATAGGTTATTTCCAATGCATTTACTTTCCTCTTTCTGACCGATTTGAAATTCCTATGCTCATAGTGCTTGCACAAGGTTCCCTATTTCTTCTTTCTTTAGATCCCTTACATAGTTGTAATGGAAATGGAGGTAGGAATTTTTCACTATATTTCTGTAGTAAAACTTAGAGGCATGCGCAGATGCTAAAGCAGACTTGCAGCACGTTAAATTTGTTGCCAAAATTAATCTTTCGACACTTGACTTGTTTGAAACCACACATAAGTGCGCTGGCTTCAACCCCCTGAGCTTAACTTTAGCCATTGATCCTCAATAGGTTATTTTTGACTTTCAGAAACTGAATCTTGTTCCGTAAATTGGAGTTTTAATCTGCTCAGTATAATCAAGTAACTTCTGACACTCGCAGCACGATTCACAGAGATAAAACTAAAGCTTCTTTCTGAAATTTTGAAAAAGTTAAGCTTCGAAAGATTAATTTCGGCACCAAGTCAAACGCGCCCGTAATATGTCTGTAACGTAAATATTTTTATTTATGCCATTAGAATGGGGAAGATTAGTTTTTGTTTTCAATCCACTAACTCTCTTCGATTCCAATGTTCTTTAACACTAGCAAGGTTTCTGCATCACTGAACGAAGTGAGAGAGGTGATAATGTTTTCGTCAAAGATTTAAGTATATATACATGTATATATTTGTGTATCTATATGTCTGTCTACCCAATATGTGATCGAATGAGTTGAACAATGTTCATTATTTTTTGCAGGGAGTCTGGTGGGCTATCCTCGATGTGACCCATGCCACAAAATTAGGATAAGCTGTCCGTCCATCAAAAATGACGGCGATAAAATTTGATTTCCACCGGGGGTAATGGTCATAGACCACATGGCGTTTATTAGTTTGTTCATACCCCCTGGTGATATACTTGCTTCCGGCTCTTTCTGCTGTTTATCACCCAGAAGTTATGTCTTTCTGTCCATAAAAAACAGGCAGAATTAGTTGAGTTGCTATTACAATTTATTTTTTCAGGCAGTCAGGGGGGTTGACCGAGATGTGAAAAATGCCAAAAATCTAGAGTTAGCTGGTCAACAAAAATGACGGCGTTGAATTCATAACTCCCGACTTGGCATTTTTCGCAGATGATGCAATTCCAGTTTGTTTTGATTTGTGCTTGGTAACCCTCATCCATACCAAGTTGTTTTCTTAGGCTAAGAGGATTCTCTGTGCCATTCCTGCGGCCAAAAGCTTTTGAATAGAGGTGGCATGACTATGTACAGTTGAGGTTGATGCCATTTTTTACAGTCTCTTGTGCACGTGGTTTTCAGGTTTCTTGATCTTTCACTTCTGTTGGTCTTTTGCCACCTCCTGTAGCGGCTCAAGATTTGCCTCCCTAATTTATAACTTACATCATCTTCTCTTCCAGATGTAAAGGCAACGATAATCCTCAGGACACCAAAGGAACACTCAGATTTCGGAAACGCCAATTTTTACGGTGATTTGCGGATGGTCTACGTTTCGGTGGGCGACACCATTCGACACGATGTCAGTCCTTTTAGTATCGGACACGCGCTGTGTCAAGGTGACCCTTTCAACTTACTGCTTAACGGGGAAGAACTTTAAGTTGTACTTTGTAGCTATACTCTTGACAGGGTTGCAGCTTTCTGCTCCAACTACAGCAGGCTTGAATTTTGAATGGTTGCTAGGGTGTCTTAGTATTTTATGAAGCTTAGTAGTGGTCTACTGCGGTTGTCAGCTTACTATTATTATTGTGACTCTGGTTTTATAATTAGCACGTAAGTCACGTAATTCTCTCCGAGAGTACAGTATTTTGTATTTGTATGATGCGGGAATAAAACGTAACCCGTGGCGGAGTTTTACTCTTACAATTACACGTCTAAATAGATTTAAGTTTCATCAGATCTTTGTATTCCCGCAGCACCGTTACTTCAAATGTACAGGTGTAGTTACAGGTACCTAAAACTGACATTTCGATATGAGGCCCAAGAATGAAGTTCTACGCTTGGATATGTCAGTTGATATGCCAGTAGTTCCGCAATAGAATTGCTTCCTGAGGAGGAGGCGGGCGGTTTGACAGAAACAAAGCCAAAAATCGGCTAGTCGGTTTGGAATTTTCCGTGTATCAACTGCCACTTACGAGTCAACAACACTAATTTGACACCCTGACGACTGCTCACCCAAAGGCTATGACATTGTGTATCAAATATTTATAGTACGCATCGCAATTAACGGACATATTAGTAATAACACAATCCTTTATTTATCCGTTCTCTACCCTCTTTTTTAATTATGTTAGGGCTAAGTGGACCCTGAATGGACGTCAGGTGTTTTGACCCTCCAACTAAGGTCACTCGTCCGGAACCTCAGACAAGAGCGTTGGTTTCGCTTTTTTGAATCGCGCTGCACATGCTTAAAGTAGCTAAGGTAAGCCAGAGACGGCAAAGTACTTTATTTTAAGGAATACGACGGACTTACCGGCAGTCGCCTTTCTTTATGATTCAAGGGTGACTTAAAATTCGATTTAACAGGGTAAAGCAAAAGTACCTGTCTGTGGAATTGGATGAGCGGGCTTGATGAGCTCAACTTCGAGAAGTCAATCGAATGAGCCTTTAACCTCGCATTTTCCGTAGAAATGATCTTGCTTAGAGCCCATTCGATTGGGCACCGAAATCAGGCATTCAAGCTTTGACTTCTCCGGAACTTAAGAGCAGAGCAGACAATTCCATTTTAGGAAACGAGAGACCGTTTCTTAGCAGTTGACACAATTCATTCAAGTCTAATTCAGGGCTTTTGTCTGGAGATACGGACAAGCAAACCCTTAAAGTCTTAATTTCTGTGCCTAACCCAGACTTTAGATTTGATTTGTCCGGATCTTGAGACAGGTGTCCTGGCTTAGACGTCTTAATTCAAGTTTCAGACGTTAACTCGTAATTAGCTGCCAGCGGGACTTCCATGAAATTAGTCTTTACGGCGTGTTCGATTGAACTCCGAAATCTAGCCGTCAAGGCTTGGCTTGTCCGAAACTTCTGGCAGAGGCTTTGGTTTTGTCGCTTTGGATCGTGTTGCAAGTGTTAAACGCAATTCGCTTACGTTGAGCTCGCTGACAGCTCCACTATACAGAGTAAGATCGAGTTTATGGAAGTCTCGAGAGAAACTGATTGAGGGTCACTGCCTGAAACTCTCTAAGCGGGTTGAAGCCTCAGTATTCGAACGAGGCAAGTCTCGAGAGTTTAATTTGCAGTCCAATCGAACACACCCTTGCTCCGTAAAATAGAGATGTCAGTGAGCTCGGCATAATCTGGTTGTTTCTAGCATCTGCAAAACTATTCGAAATGTCTGAGCTAATTCTGTTCTCTGCATTTTCGATCAAGTCAAGTGGGTTTAGC
Source organism: Parhyale hawaiensis (assembly GCA_001587735.2). Classification (NCBI taxonomy): domain Eukaryota; kingdom Metazoa; phylum Arthropoda; class Malacostraca; order Amphipoda; family Hyalidae; genus Parhyale; species Parhyale hawaiensis. Next base: position 9,007,404 of record LQNS02000303.1, read on the forward strand.
TTATCAATATTGTCGGCTGAATCGAAACCTGCCCTAAATATGTATTGTAATAATTCCTACGATAAATGGTTAACTCGTAACCACTCCGACTACCATGCCAACCCTTTCCAATGGTGCAGTACTCCTAGATTTCATGGCAAACTAGAACTGTATGAATAAAATAGGAACAATAATCCATTTTCAAGGTGTACGTACAGTACGTGTGCAGTTAGTACATATGTTGTGCGCGTTTGGTGGATTTGCGCGNCTCCTAGATTTCATGGCAAACTAGAACTGTATGAATAAAATAGGAACAATAATCCATTTTCAAGGTGTACGTACAGTACGTGTGCAGTTAGTACATATGTTGTGCGCGTTTGGTGGATTTGCGCGATCGATTGTCCAAATCCTTCTTTCGCGCACGACATATATATCTGGATTCCATCTCCTATTCTAACGGGCATTAAACGCGTGGCTCGATTGAGCCAGGGTTTACAATCTTAGCGTAATGTTCTGTCCTTTATCGAAGACAGAAAACAGAAACTTAAAAGTTTTAGACTAATCTATACATCTCTGAGCTATTTTTTTCGTTGTGATCCTGCTTTTAAAGCTATATAGATATGAATCATTATCCTTATGTTCGTACTTCTAAATATCCGAACATTTCGTTGCGTCTTTGTGAACACGATCACCGCTCAAGCAATTCGAGTGTACGATGAGTAGCATGTAATTACACTGTAGCCTGAGGAGCACCCGTCGTTGGCTAGAGCCAAGCCAGCCGTGCGCAGACAAGCGACATCTCCGCTGATTTCGAAGGGGACAAACTGTGGATAGATCCAGCTTGCCTCGACATGTTAATGTATACGCATTAGCGAAAGGTGCTTGCTGTTGCAGAAACAGAGAGGTTTAATAAATCTTCTTGCTTGTTTATGCCTCTTTTTATTATTTACTGTGTATTGTTTTCAGCGACTTAGTGTTTTGTACGGTCTTGTAGCTTGAAAACAAAGCTATGACATGTATTTTTCCTGCTGCTGGCTATCATCGTTGTAACCAGGAGAGGAATTAATTTTATTCTTTTGGCATTGCAATTGCAATCTCCACCATTCAAAGTAAAGTTCAAAGAAAACGATGGCATTATGTACCGTACTAGTGGATATGTTGTGCGCGTTTAGTGGATTTGCGCGATCGATTGCACTGCGTGTTTGGTGGATCGTTCAAATTTCAAAATGGAAAACAAAAAAAAAAAACAGTCCTTGCCTCCCCTAACCTACCCGACAATAAACCCGAATATAGTCCAACTTATCCGAAATTACGGCCTAATACCTACATTATCCAACAAACGCGCAGCGCGATCGATCGATCGCGCAAATTCACCAAACGCGCACATCAAATAGATACCAGGGGAAATTAAACGGCAAGTTGCTTGGAATTACTTGAAAGCTGCGAAAACGATTGGCCTAAATCAGTGATTCCCAAATTTTGCTATGCCTGGCACCCATAGAGACCTTACATGTTCGCGCACCCCTTACAAAATTAAGTACCATATGATGATGAAAAATGAAATTTATACTAACTTTTGTGCTACAAATTTAAGTCAATTTGTGAATGACTGAGAAACAAAGCAGTATTTCGTACCTCTGAAGAGGTCCTCTGACACCCCTAGAGGTACCATGCATGGCAGTTGGGGGAACCCTCGCCTAGATCCAACCTATTGAAGTGAAGGGTAACTTTACCACCGAACTGGTACAGCATTTGATGGCGAAATGCCACTCCAGGCAATTTTTGTGTTTTGTCTGCGTTGTGCTGTGCAGGTCTGTCGGGCAGAATAACGCTGAGTTTCCTTCTGTGATATTCCTTGATTTAATCACTGGCAAAGCATGTTAATGTTTTTTAAACAGATACAAAATGATAATCGGTTACTGTGAAGTAGCGTCCGTTTTAACAAATTTGTGTTACGCTTCTCGTGCATGAACCGGATATGCTTCGCTCACACATGCGAAAATCTGATGTAATACAAACATACCAGAATTTCGATTTTTTTTATCTCGTACGGTCTTTTATCTATGATTAGAACCTGAAATTACGAAATAGTAATATCCCAAAAGTAACTAGGTTGTAGTTTGGCGTAAAATTCTATTTGAAATGGGGATTAAATTCAGATATTCAATTAAAGCTAATCAGGCAGTATTATCATGATTGACACGGATGTATCAAACCTGCTTTAAGCAATAGCGCCTTCAAAATATAGTTTAATGCAGAAGCGTAATTAACTTGGCATGTATCCCCACAATTTCACTTAGCGACATCCAGAAAAACTAACGAATGCACATTTTCAGCTTCACGCGCTACTGACGAAATTCGAACCACGTTTATCTGGCAACATTCGATCGGCTTCCTTAAGTATTAATAAATTTTGCGCTAATGCCTTCGTTGGAGATGCGCCCATCAAAACGAAGTAAAGTAAGTTTTAATAAATTTGTGTGATCTGTTCGTTGCTGAAAATATTCTCAGGGCGGCAGAACCTTCGAGGGTGATGCGCCACGTCCTAACGAAGTAAAATATTCTGGTGGGCCGCTAAGAACTTCGTCTGTGATGTTCTGCATCTTAACAACTGAAGCACAAAATCATTCCGGTTAAGGTATAGAGCCCTGACCCTCGGAGGACATGGGGTTGGTCATAAGGGTTTGGCCAGTTCGGTTCGCAGATTATAGGTATTGGGAGCAGCGATTGCGAGGGGGATTATGTAAATTATCTAAACCATGACTTGGGCCATTAAGATGTCTTCCGTATCTTCTTCAAGTTTCCCTTTTCATAATTTTACCGATGTTTTTTGTTATTTTGCATCTTTCCCGTATTGCTGTTCCCATGCGGGTTCAACCTGTGAGCGAACACCTACGTGCATGGGGTTTCGTGTTTCCATCGACACCTATTACTCCATTGCCACATTGAAAATGGCTTAAACTAGTATTATAATAACCGGGAGCTGCTCTCTAGGAGGACCGAAGGTACTTTACCGTTCATCTGTAACTAGGCTTTCGGGACTTTTTTCCCTCGTGCCCACAGTGCTTCCTTCGGCTTTTCTACTAGTGTAGCTACTTTCTCCTTTCTCCCCAATTGTACTTCCGATGCGCGATGGTACTGTGTGGGAACACCTCGTATATGGGTTCCAGGTTTTTGTCGACGCATTGTACGTTCCATCTTTCTTCCTCTGTGAGATTGCAGTTTTAGGGGAGACGGAGGCTTTAACTATTCATTATTTAATGTGTATAAATTATTCGGTTTCTGGTTGGGCCATTTTTAGGTACTATACAATCCTAGCCTGTTTCCACTGAATTTACTATAGTTCAGGTGGGCAGTTACCATTTCTCGGAGAATTCTGTGCATATTCCTCGGACACCTTAAATCTATGCATATTCCTCGCACACCTTAAAACTCATAGATCCAAATTTATTTCTATACAGAGTAGGCTAGGAAATAATTGTATAGTGTACTCTTTATGACAAATGGTGCTGACAAAAGCACTTAGGTAGTGCTGACAAAAGCACTTAGGTAGTGCTGACAAAAGCACTTAGGTAGTGCTGACAAAAGCACTTAGGTAGTGCTGACAAAAGCACTTAGGTAGTGCTGACAAAAGCACTTAGGTAGCTTGTTCATGAAGCACTTTCTTACAGAAAAAACTCCCCTTCCCGACAAAACTCTGAATGAAAATAACTTCGAAGTCCGTGACAGGGCCATCGTCTTTTTTGCGTTTGCTTAAGGCACGAGAACCACATTCTAGGTTCCTATATACATAGATATCGAACTTTACTAAGATAAGAAATTGGTTTTAGTTGTATTTGTAGGGAAACTTGTTATAAGTTCACCCATTCTGTTATGGATGAAAGTTCCCCAAGGGAAGAACGCTTAGGTTACTCAAGGGCCTATTTACCTAGGAGCCGAAATAAGGCCTTTCTGGCTCAACTGATTCAGAAATTCAGACAAAAGTTTTAAATTTGTCGTTCTGAATCTTTTTCCAAGCGCTTGAAGCTACGCATTTACGTTGCGTTTACGGAGTGCTGAGTTCCTTGAAGTATCAGGGGTAATAGATTGTTTCGTTTTGTGAATCTCAATTCAGTGGGTCGAAACCAGCGCATCTGCTTGAACTTTCATAAGTAGAAGCTTGAAGGTTTAATGTTGGTGTCCAAGCATACATTCCTTACTACTACAAAATAGCAAAGCCTTCGGGACGGCGGTTTCCCTAGCCCATTTGCTTCCTATTTTCGTTACCGAATGATCCATGGTTCGCTCTTCTTGCCAGATTCTATTCGCGAACTTCTTGCCAGATTCTATTCGCGAACTTCTTGCCAGACTCTATTCGCGAACTTCTTGCCAGACTCTATTCGCGAACTTCTTGCCAGACTCTATTCGCGAACTTCTTGCCAGACTCTATTCGCGAACTTCTTGCCAGACTCTATGGTTCAATTCGCTTAGTTTTCAAGATATTTGACCTAGAAGGCTTTATTAGCGTCCGACATCGCGGCAGCTTGTCGAACAATATGGCGGCGTAACGTGCGGTCACTGTACACTAGTTTTTATATATTTTTAATAGTATATAAGCAGAACAAGTTTTTTCTACATGATTTTAGGATATTTTGATGTTTGAAGTATTTTAAAGGTTGAAAGACTAATTATTAAGATATTTTTCCAAGAATGACTTAAGCAAGAATAGTAGACGAAAAGACAAAGAAAAAGAATTACAACCGCACCCCCCGGCGCGACTCTGCGACGTGTGAACAGTTGTGAAATTGCTATTGCAATGGATGGTGGTTGTGCCGGTTGCTCACTGGAATATTTCGACTGTATCAAACAGTTTCACAACGATGATGATGCTGCTTTGAATTTTTTAGCTTTTCATGGTGTAATTTTTTCGAGTGAGGAAAATAAAATCCTCAATTGTCCAAATTGTCAAAAGAAATTGAGATACTACAAAACTAGAAAGGTAAGGTATTTAAATGTTGAACCTTCATTCATAATTGATATTTTGAAGCCATATATAGGTAGAAGGACCAATTTCAAGACTTTTTTTTCTGAAGGACATCTCCGTCTCAAGTGCTTACCTACTTTTCGAGATAGCTATTTGACTTTGAATTTCCCATCCTTTTTTTTTTTCTTGCTATACTTTTTTCCTGCAACAACGTGGCTCTTACTCGTATAGGTTAGGAGACCAGGCCTGGTTCTGCTAATATCCCTTGAGAAATATATCAAAAGTGTAAAGCAATACGCGTTACTCCGCCATGTTGGAAAAGAACCTGCCGCTAGATCTCGCGACACAGCCATAATGGCGGATCGTAATGGGAAATTAAAAGTCCAGTATCTCGGAAAGTATGCATTTGCGGCAAAAACGTCATTCGTAGAAAACTTGTTAAAATGGGTCCTTCTACCTATATATGACTTCAAAATATTGAAAATGCGTCATGGTCCTAAAAGCGAATTTTACCGATATCCTGAGATATACAGTATTAATATTGTCGGTGTTCTTCTCCAGAGTCATTTAAAGCAAATTGACAGTGTTAGAAGCCTAAATATTTTAGTTGCTTGATAGTTTCTTATTGAAAGATGTACGAGCAATTTGGTATACAGGAAGGCCAGCAGGTACCCCTGACGCGGAACATCATCTGGCGCTACTTTCTCTACATCACAGGACTGATGTGGGCCCGTGTTAGCGCTCCCTTTCGTCATTTGTTAGACCGATTTTATGAACTGGAGCCAGAGATTCGACTGTATTATTTCGCCAGATCCGTCCTGCTTCTGATGGCAGCACTTATAGCCACATTCTTGACTATTTTATTCTTTGTGATAATTCCCTGGATCGTAAAGAGGAACCACCCGCAGTGGAATCCTGTGAAGGATTTTGTTGCCGTCCATAACTTCGCTTTGCCACCTAACGACTACCATCAGGTTCTTCTCATCAGCAACAGACGTAAGTCGAGTATCGAATGCCTATTCTAGCGCTAATTCACATCTCCACTTAGCTGAAAATAATTCGATCGAATTGTTCCAATATAATGGCCAAAAGTTAAGCGTTTTCCTCGTTCCCTTGGATATTCAGGACCAAATCGCTTAAGCGATAAGGTTATGACTGCTCAAATTGAAGTTTATCTTAAGTTTTGATTGTATAATTAAGTTGATGAATTTCTGAAGTTCGTTCCAAAGTGACAAACTGAAAGTAAAGGATTGAATTTTACCTGGTTTCAAAAATATTGGATTGATTATAACTTGTTCAAATGAGTGGGCTGATCAAACAAGCCTCGAGTATTGCACAGTAGGTCCGTTTTAGGACAGAACGCTTTGCTTTTTAAATGGAATGAAGCTTTCGAATATCCTCTGAAGCGTGCCTGCATGCGATATTCAAATGTATTCTAAGAATTTGATAAATATTCCTAATAGAGTATACAGATGCGGATACAGATGCCTTGTTGATATCTGCGAAATCGAATAGTTGAGCTGTCAAATTTAGCTGTGGTTCCTCATTCAGAGATTAAACTGTGCATAGTTAGAATGACAGAATTTTTTCACAACTTAATGTCGGTAAAATGCAATGACACCACAACTGAGAGGTTACTTCATGTTTCTTTAGTTGCATATTCAGGGTCCTCAATTCAGGCGTTTGAGAAGTCAGGTCAGAGGTATATCAAGTAAGTTTCTTGGGTTCCTCGACACCTTCGGGGCCCAAGGGCTGTCCCGAGTGACTTCTCCGCTGGGGATGATGCAGCTGGCAGCAGTTCCTGCTGAGAAAGTCAAATTTGTTCTGCTAGGTAGGTTCTCTGATTTCCCCTTTTGTTCCGCGAGGTGGACCGGCGAATGGTGGAAAGCGACTCATCCCATTGGATTCCTACCTACTTTCTGTGTGTTTGAGTGTGTGTGTGTGGGGGGGGGGAAGCATGTAAGGGATCTCCTGCACAATTTTGTTTTTCTCTTTCTCTTTGTTTTTTGTCTCTTAGAGATGCTTTGCGCCTGTTTCCCCGCCAGTAGACTGTAGTAGCGCGCTGAACCCATTGAAAATTTACGGTAGGAATACACAGGAAAAATATTCCTACCGATGTAGAGCAGTATAAAAGTCTTGATTGAGCTTCTCTCTGGTATTACCGCCCTCCGTCTAGGATGGTAAAACACGGAATCTAATAATTTCACCTTCGGGGCTTTTTCTGTTATATGCTGTGTAGTTTTTCTTGCTCCTATTCCTTCTGACGTTATTTTCTTGAATCCTCCACCCCCCCCATATTCCGATTCTCGTAAATCCCCACCTGCAGAGGTTCAAATTTTCGGCTGGGAAGTAAATTCCAGTCTATTTAATAAGCTTCAAATTTGAGGTGGGATATTTTACCTTTCCGGTCAATCTGTTGAGTTAGTCTTGCTACCTGAGTCTGTTCTCCTCTGGTGTTGCTAATTATTTAAGTTTGCCATATTTTCTCTCAACCTCTTTCATGACGTATGATTACAGCATCTCTTTTATAATCGTTCTCAAAAACTAAGCAGGTTGAAGTGTTTATTCTAGCGCTTAAAACAAGTCTTTTCCCCCCCAGAGCATTGCTTGCAGCGCTGCCAGAAGGCGAGTCACTGTAACGTCGTGGAGTTCAGGCCTTTGGAGGACGAAGGAGAATGTTTCTGGTACAAACACACGCCATTTTTTTACGGAATTCACCCAGAGTACCACAATACGTCAGCTAGTCTCTACGTGCGGCGGAGCATTCGTAAGTAAAATACATATAATAAACGGCATTGTTCCGCGAAATTTTCATTTTTACCAGCCGAATGCCTTAGATAGTTTCAAACTTCAGTGCACGGGAGTACAACCCTACTTCTGATTATTACGCCCTTCGGGGAGCATACGACTGGAGATGCGGTCAAGTTCGCCCATCTTAGACCATTAATAGGCGATACTCATAGGGGACCCGGCACTGACGTTAGTGCTGTAGTCAAACCAGCATAATGTTTCCGATGGGCGTGGCTAAGAACGCAAAGCAACATTGCCAAATCTCACTTCAGCGCGTGCTATATCATCTCAATCGATAAAATTATATTTATATTCGAATAATCAAAGTGTATTAGTCAATAGATTAGATTTGGCACTGCTGCGTTCAATTCAGCCCCGCCCCTAGAGGACTGCTTACGCTGGTTTGACTAGTATAGCATTCGTGACGCTAGTTTTTAATGTCTATGCCAATTTAGTTTCGATAGGCGGCAATAGACAGACCAACAGGCCCATTCCCATAGACAACGGAACTTACGCCCCAATCCTCTGAACTATTGTCATTATATTAGCTTGATATAGAATAGAGGAAAGAAGAAAAGAAAAGATAGATTTCAGCCATTAGTAGTTCATACTTTCACGTGAGTGCAATTTATAGCCGCTGATCTGCGGAGCTTAAGAGTTCGTTACTCCTTGTGGATCACGTGTTTTTGGTTGTGGAGCATGTCCTTCTCAATGTTTGTCAAGTCGATTTTTAAAGCGTTGACTGTCGCCGCACCGAACACGTCAGGGAGACCAAATGCTCGCTATAAAATGCGGAAAGAACTGCTGGCTCAAGGTTGTTCTTCGGGCTTTAAGCGGGCCATTCACTATCAGTAATTACTGACGGAATTCCTTCAAACTCGGCAAAACTGATCCTGAGTGGAGGTGTTAGAGGTTTGTCAGTAACGGATGAGAATAAGCTCTGGTTGATTTTGGAGGCGGAGCATACGCGTACTGAAGGAAACACTGACCGTGTACGGCTAGCAGCTAGCAGTCAGTAAAGTCGTCAGTGTGTCGCGGGCGTGCTAGAGAGCGAGGACTGCTTCTGCAGATATTTCAGTAAGCTACGATGCCAGAAGATACTTATTTTTTGTGGTTCGCTTATTCTATGTTATGGGGAGCAGTGCCCCCAGGGGACACAGTAGGTTACCCTAGTCGTTAGGCCTTCGGTGCGTCTATCTTTCGCGCCCACTTTGCTTCTTCCGATTTTATTCTCCTTTTGGTATTACTTTCGTCGGATCTTCCACTTCTTCCCCTCAGGAGGCGTAGGATGAGCCATAGGGTTAGTTTAGGTTCGCCCATCCTAGGCTGTGGGAGCAGCGCCCCAGGGGGGCCCTGAAGTTTACCTTAGCAATTAGCTAGGCCTTCGAGAAGTCTGTCTTTCGTGCCCACTTTGCTTGCTTGCCCACTTTGCTTCCCATCAGTTACTCCTAACTTTTTTTACGTACTACTGCCGCATTATTTTTTCTTGCATAATTGTGGCTCTTGCGTTTTTTTTTTTTTTTTGAGTATTTTGTGGCTCCTCTCAGTTTCACAATTGAAATTATTGTAGCTAGCGTACCCACTATCTGATTTTTGAATGCATTACGTGTTTCTTGCAAAGACTTATTTCATGCGGGGATGGGCTGAGCTTCCCTAGAAAAGAAAAAAAAAAAAAAGACTAAAACCCAGTCTCTCATCGGTGTCGTTAAAATGTAAGACAGGGCAAAGTAACCCACCATATTTTTTGAACAGGGCAAATTTATGAACTTCATTAGAAATAAGTTTTGTTGATGGCTACCAAGTTTCTTGTCGTTCGGCATATAAAAAGATGAACTTTTGTAGTAAAAACAGTATATAGGGGCACATGGTAAAGGGATTTTTTAGGGGGGCATTAATGATGAGATTGTGTTGACGGTGGCAAGTGATCGAGGGCGGAGTTAACAACAAGGGTGATACATTGGGCAGTGAAGGCTATGGAGTGGATAAGATTTGCATGCAAAGGCCTAATGCATCACTTGTAAATGTCTGTTGTACAGGTTAACGAATGACGCACAGCTTTTTTTTTTAAGAAACCTAGTTCAGGAACTAAGAATTGGTGCACCGAACATACGTGTGTTATTCACAACTTCGCTGAAGTTTCTTACTCATTGATTGGCAATTTTCAATCGGAATGGAGCATATTCGATTAGCTGCCAAAGCTAAGCCATCGAGGCTTGATTAGATCGAAACTTCAAGCAGGTGCGCTGGCTTCTACCAACCGAATCGAGATTCCACCAATGACCATCAGTCGGCAAACGTCATCTTGCTCAATATAATGGAATTCTCTGCAGGTTTACTGTAATTCAGTTGCTTCTCCCACTGTTTACTCCATTCCAAGCGACAATGCAATGGAATTCTCAGCAGGATTACTGTAATTCAGTTGCTTCTCCCACTGCTTACTCCATTCCAAGCGACAATACAATGGTATCTGTCTGACGTCTGCATATCAAGTCTCAAAGGTTCGATTGTAGCTAACAATCTAATCTGCCCATAATCTTGTCACTTAAATTTTCTTCATCCGGAAACTACATCGTGGGCTTTCGAAGTCACTGTTTGGGTAAACGGTGGGTTAGGTTAGTTTGGTTCGCCCATCTTATGTTATGGGGAGTAGCGCCCCTGGGGGTTTGTGTAGGTTACCTGAGCCATTAGCTAGGCCTTCGGGACGGCTGTCTTTCGTGCCCACTTTGCTTCCTTTCCAGCTTTTACGCCTACTGACCTTTCTTCAATCTGTTCTTACTCTTCTTTCCCGACTTGCTGTTCCCATGCGCGGTGATCCTGTGTGGGAACACCCTCGTGCATGGGTTCCACGTGTCTATCGTCACACTATCTGTCCCTTGCTTCTTCCTCTGTTAGATCGCCGTTGCTGTGGAGACGGAGACTTAAACTACTCAATATAATAATAATAATTTGGGTAAAAGGTGAAGTGAAATAAACTTTCTGAAATGGTGCTTAGAGGGGATCGAATTACCGCGTTTGAATTTAATAGAAAGTTTATACGCGGGTATATGCATAGATGAATCAGATTGTAGTGTGAATATATCGAATATGCGGTTTGTTTCCGTTGCCATTGTGATCTTAAACTTAATTTGTCCTGAAATGCACTGCCTGATATTTATCAAAAAATTGTAACTTTAATTTTTTCTTACGCAGTGGTGCCGGGCGAGGTCTTCAAGGATGGCTACTACTATTTCCTTACAGAAGATACTGTAAGAGCTGCGGATGCGGAGGCAGAGTGTGGAAAATACGCAGATTTTTATTACTCTGCAATTGGGGACGAAAATTTGGCTGTGACAACAGCGAAGCTTCTGTACGACGCACAGCAAAATGAAACTGGTGGGTACATGAAATAATTTCCAAAATTTAGGTAGGTATAATTTGGTCCTCGGATCTATAAGACTGTTTTGGCTGGATTTTGTAGGTAGCTTTTAGCGGTTGATCTAGCAACTAATAATATACTCATGACGCTGCCGTTGAACGTCAAGTGACGAGAAATCATCTTTCGCTAAAGTTAGACCTGAAATGGAGAAACCTACAATTTAGACTATTATTATTTGAAGATATACTAAAAACTCCATCCCAATATGCTTAGCAAATGTATCGGTCAACTCTACTCTTAGGAGAAAATGTAGCAGTTATTTTTTGATGGCTTGACACAATGTTATCTCTAAGACTTGAGACGCAGCTTGTGTCTAGACAGATATAATCGCCAAGCTCCTTTTCTCAAGTGTTCAAGTACATAGTTTCAATTTACAGTAGCAAGAGCAATTGTAAGAACTTTCCTATAGAGAATATCTTCATCTATAAGAGCTGAAATGAAACCGGGTCAATTGCTGAAAATGACACAATGATCAATCAATGTTACAGATGAGAAACGAAACGTGATCTTGAGGATGCTAAGCGACGACGCAAATTCGGAGGAGAGTCTTCTGCACAGACCAGACCTGATCTACGTGTCCGTTGGTGACTACGTGGAGCTGGACATCAGCCCAGAAGTCGCTGGATACGCGCTGTGCCAAGGCGACCCTTTCAATTTCGTCAAGAATTTTGGAGACGCGAACTTGCAGATCTACAAGGACCTGCCCGCTTTCCACCACAAGCCACTGAATTTTGTTGACCCGTGGAATCATGAAGGCTTTAACGACGCTAATTTACCATTTTAAATTATTTTTTTTTAATTTTAATAGAACATTGTGTTTGTGACGTGAATTTTTAGGAAATATGAAAAAAGTGAATTTTACTAAAGTCTGAATTTAATTTCGACAACGGAATCTAGATAATTTAGTAGAACTGCTAATTGAATAGTTTCATGGCCTCCTTTTTACCATTTCCGAACGTAGTCATGATTTTTTTTTTCGTAATTGTGCAAATCTCCCTAAAGAAAAATTTTTTGCCATTTTTTATTTCTAAATTTTTAATCTTTTAACGTATAGACTAAATATTTTCCTTTTAACTAAACACATAAACTGTGACCACAGCCTTGAAGCCTTTAGAGTAGTTAGGGGTGCTTTGTCTATAATATGATAAGCGGCCATTTTTTATCACTGATGACGCGCTAGCAGCAATAATTGATCTCGATATTTTAATTATTTGATACTGTCCTCTCTTTTAGTTTTATCATTTTTAGCGCGCGTGATGGCTCGCTATCCGGATGTGGAGGAGAACCCTGAACCTCGTGGTTCTAGTGTTAGTTTTTCTCGCAACTTTTGTCGAATAATGTCGTTGTCTATGCCAACATGGCTGAGCGTTCTGTAGCCTCTTCTAAATAATTCTCGGTGTGAGGAGAACCCAGGAGAACAGTTACTGCTTATACTTTTTGTAAGAAGTAATTGACAATTTCTCACGGGTTTGTACATGGGCGCAGCTCAAGTAGATGGCTGGTTTTGGATGAACTAGGGGCGTGTTCGATTCTTCTATCTCACTAGATTATACAATCTCTCCCTAGCTCACGCAGACATCCCCGCCTTGTGGAAGTTAGCTATCATAATTGCCATCCTAAAACCATCTAAACCTGCGGATAAAGGATCATCTTACCGCCCAATATCGCTCTTGTGTCCCG
>LQNS02000303.1:9030092-9046254 GCA_001587735.2 Parhyale hawaiensis
CTCGGAATCCCCGGGCTCGGAATCCCCGGGCTCGGAATCCCCGGGCTCGGAATCCCCGGGCTCGGAATCCCCGGGCTCGGAATCCCCGGGCTCGGAATCCCCGGGCTCGGAATCCCCGGGCTCGGAATCCCCGGGCTCGGAATCCCAGGAATCGGGATCGCCGGGCTCGGGATCGCCGGGCTCGGGATCGCCGGGCTCGGAATCGCCGGGCTCGGAATCGCCGGGCTCGGAATCGCCGGGCTCGGAATCGCCGGGCTCGGAATCGCCGGGCTCGGAATCGCCGGGCTCGGAATCGCCGGGCTCGGAATCGCCGGGCTGGGAATCGCCGGGCTGGGAATCGCCGGGCTGGGAATCCCCCGGCTGGGAATCCCCCGGCTGGGAATCCCCCGGCTGGGAATCCCCCGGCTGGGAATCCCCCGGCGGGGAATCCCCCGGCGGGGAATCCCCCGGCGGGGAATCCCCCGGCGGGGAATCCCCCGGCTGGGAATCCCCCGGCTGGGAATCCCCGGGCTCGGGATTCCGAGCTCTATATCGGGATAATTGAATAAAAATAATCCTGGGCTCTGGAACCCGAGCTCTATATCCAGGGCTCTAAAACCCCGGCTCTGGATCCCGGGCGGTTAGAGAGCCTCCGTCTCGCTCCTCATCTAGGAATTTTTGTTCTTTTCAAGCACAATCCATTCCGCTTATGCTTTCATTAGCTGAATCATATCGTACCAGTTCCATCTTCACGCTGAGCAAACGCCATTTTATATTGAATTTGCATTGCTGACAAATTTCGACGCTTGAGGTCAACAATCAGTTGGTATCCACGATACGGTGAGCCCTGGGCATTTCCAGTGAATTATGTTTTCTTTGTGCAGCTTACCGTTTGACCAATTCCAAGCTGATTTTCACGCCTTATCATGCAGGTGGAATATTTTGCTATCGCAAAACTCATGGCTGTACAACTTGCGTTTCACTAATGGAAGATCAGGCCTGCAGGGATGAGACCTATAATACAGCAAAACCTATTCTGGGAACCGGAACAATAAAAAGCTCAATCAAAAAATTGAGCTGTTATTTTTTACGGATGGGCCCTCTAGTATAATAAAAATTGCCTTAACAATTGTCTGTTATAGGTGGCAGCAGAAAATATTTTTTTATTCCAGTATTTGAAAGGTATTTGCCAGAGAAGGCCTAAGATAGACCAAGGGCCATGGGATTACGCTAGTTAGGTTTGCCCAATTATGTTAAGAGTAGTGTCTCTTGCATACGAAATTTTTCCTTATGTCCCCACCTCATACAGTGCGAGGGAATTTTTTCATTTTAGAGACGCGTCGATATTTCGAAAACGAAGTGTCCGATTGAAAAATTATTGCGAAGAAAATGTGTTTAGAATTCATTTTTACATACGCCATGCAAATTTCAGCTACCTAACCTAACCAATTCGGAAATTTGCATTGCATATGGAAAATGGAATTCTAAACACGTTTTATTCATAATTTTTCGATTGAACACTTCGCTTTCGAAGTATCGAGGCAAAAGATGAAACGAACAGTGCAATGTATAAACATGCCTTAGCAAGAAGAGAAGACCCTCTGAACTGTTTTAATGAATTCTTCAAAACTCTCCAAACGAGGAACATATTTGGGCCCAAATATTCACATTTGCTACAATGCAGAGTTGATTATCACAAAGTATTGCACTGCAAGTACCGGTACGGTACTAAAAATAACAATTAAATAATTCTTTGAAATCGTCCAAGTTTCCAATCAACATGATGCAACATCGAACTCCTACACCGGCTACGTAACAACTGCGCATGCGCTGGGCAGTCGCTGGTCATTTTGCAGTGTCTGCGCATGCGCGAATTGTCGCCGGTCCCTCTCGTGGGGTCTGTTCCTCTTGTTCTGAAATTGGCATGGCGTATGTAAAAATGAATTCTAAACACTTATTATACCCAGTAATTTTTCGATTAGACACTTAGTTTTCGAAATATCGACGCGTCTCTGAAGTGCAAAAATACTCAGTGCGATAGCTGCTGATGCCCGTGCCTTCGACGCATCCACTTATTTTCGAGTCGGCAGCCGCCCTATGGAACCTATTTTGCATCGCAAAAACTATTCATTTTGATGAGCAAAAAACAAAAGAGGATATAAAGCCCCTCCTGACGCAAAAGTGTGTGAAATCTAGGGAAGATTGGTCACAAGCACGGGCATCAGCAGCTGTCGTACGATGTGTAATATTGGCACAAGTTTTTCAGCTAGGTCGTTCGGACGTCTCATTCGTGCCTATTTTGAATCCTTCCATTTTGATACTCCAAACTAAACCTTGGTCTTTTCTTCTTCTATCCTTTCTAGCTGTTCTCATGAGCGTTGACTCTGTGGTGGGAACACTACCGTGCTTAGGTGTTTCTACCGACATAATGTTAGCCCTTCCTTTTCCACGATTGAAATCCCGTAGCTGCTTCTGAAATATGGTATTGACGAACTAATTGCTAAGACCACTCTATCATGCCTCACACTGTAAATTTCTTTCCAGATTTGTCCTTTTAATAATAGCTTCAGAGCAATATTTGTACGAGATGGAGGAGTTTGAGATCGAGGAGGGAGATCATGTACCTCTGATTCAGGCTTCAGTCTTGGAAGTGATTGTGGGCTGGTGTACGCGTGTGGGCTCGGGTATACGAACTCCTTTTCTGATATTACGGAGTTACTGTAATTCACTCAACCTTCATTGGAAAACATGCTGTACTGTGAAATGCGTTTTGCTTATAGTTGCCGCATTAGCAGCAACTGGCGTTACCGTTGCGCTTTTTACGATGTTTTCCCAAAAAGAAAAGCGTCTGGTTGAGGAAGATTCGTCAGTCAAAGAATACGTAGCACTGCAGGACCACGCTTTGAATGCGAAAGAGTTATCTCATTATCTGAACGCCAGTGACAGGCGTAAGTATTATGGAAATTGATTACCCTACCTTCTTGTCAAAGGTCACTTGATACAATCTCCTTTTTTGTCTTGGTCCCACGCTCGATGTTCTTTAATGCTCGAGTTCTTTTTAGTCTTGTCGGCACAATCGTGACCTATCTTTTCAATGCATATACCACCCCTCAATTAACATATATGTTAACGTTATTTCTGTTCCAGATTTCTTTTTACAATATAAAATATATACTTTTACGCAACGATGGAAAACTTCGAAATAGATGAAAGGCAGGTGCCTATTGTTCAGAGCTCGTGGTCAGAGAGGATTTTGAAGGGACTATGTGCTCCTTGTCTTATGGTGCACAGACATTACTTAGCTTTGGACAGATCGAATCGCAAATTTTACGCAGTGATGTGCGTTCTCGTTCTGATAGTTGTGATATTGGTTTCTTTAGTGACGGTTGCGCTCATTGCGTATTTCATGACAAGCGAACATGTCTCCGTAGAAAAACCTTCCCCAGTTGATCGGTATGTAGTGCTTCACCACTACGCCTACAAAGGGAGCAAGTATTCTTATAATTTCAAAGCCAATGACAGAAGTGAGTATTTCTTCCTGGGGTACGTTTATTTAACTTGGGTTAGTATGGGAATTACTGTATAACAGACCCTTAAATAGTTGCCGTAGTGTTACTATGGTGCTCACGCCGTAGTCTTTTTTTTCCGTTTAATGGTTTACGCAGGGTACATTTGAATGTTTTTATCAAGGTGTAATCTGTTGAGCTCTTTCCCTGCCAGAATAGAATTATAGGAGCATTAGTCACCCTGGAGCTGATACGAGTTACAAGTGTCTCGGGGGATGTTGCATCTGGCCGCAGTTCCTGCTGTTAGTTTGTAAAGTTGGGTAGATTCTCTGTACTCCCTTTCAGTGCATTGAGGAGGGCAGCCGGATGGTGATCAGCGATCCATCTTATAGGACTACTCTCTGCTCCTGTGTAGGGGGCCACGGAAGGGACCCTTCGCAGAGATGTTTCATTCTTCCGCCGTGTATACTAGTCAAAATATATGATTTCTTATAATCTTCTTACCAGTAACAACGGAGTTAATAATAAAAATAATTATAATATTAATAATGTTTCTTCCGTCATCTCTTTGTCTTTTTTTCATCTCGTTGAGATGCTTTGCGCCAATTTTCCACCAGTAGTAGCGCACGCTGCCAACTGAGACTTTCCGGCAGGAATGCAGAATAACACATTCATATGCTGCTCACTGATTGGATCACGTCGTATGACGGGGGTGTGGGTGCGGTGGTAAAACAAATAATCATAACCGATATCTCTCTGGCGGGCCCTATCCCTGCCACAATATGTTTAGGCATCAAGCACCCAAGGTTCCCGAGTGCCTTATCCGCAGGAAATGTTGCAGCTTGCAGCAGTTCCTGCTGACGAGGTTAGGTTTGTAAAGTTCGGTAGGTTCTCTACTTTCCTCTCTCTGTTCCGTGAGGTGGGCTGTCGATCGAAATAGCCGATCTGGTACACGGGACATCTCTAGTCGTGTGAAAGGACACAAAAGGGGCCGACCACTTGAATGTCTTCTACTATACTTTGCGCCTTGTTCCCCTGCCCGTAGTAGCGCACGTGGCCACCACGCCTACCCATTATTCGATATTTGAATAATGCACCAGTAGTTTCTCTGTTGAAACGCCTGAGTTACGGCTACCGAGGTTAAACAAAATATATAATAATAATAAATATATTATAATATCGGATATCACTCTGTGCTAGCCTTGCTGTTTCCGATGATCCTGCCACCGATGACTTTTTCTTCGTAATTCTATTTCTCTGTTTACGATTCCTCGATCTGTTATTTTATCAACACGGAGGGTGGAAAGTTGACTGCGCCTTTCTCTGAGTTTTGGTACAATATTATATTTATGAGCCAAATATCAGAAGAAAGTTCGGCAGGCACTATGGCGCTGGAAGATAAATATCGCGGGACTACAGAGCTTTGGTTCGCTAATTAGGTGAAGGACACAAGTTTTAGGTAAGGAAATTTCATAAAAGATTCGTTAATTCCCTATTTAAGGCTGTCGTACAGAAGCTGAAATACGAGTTTATTTTCATCGGCGGCCCTGATTTTTTTTTATGAGGTTTGGCTTTCATCTAAGAAACATAAGAATACATTCACCAATAGAAATAACAAATCTTTTCTCACAGCAGCACCATATGACTATTGGTGCATAGCCCCTTAGGGAAGGCGTTAAGGGTAGGCACGTTATAAGCGTTCGATCATCCACGTTATAGGGACTAGCGCCTGAGGGAGCCCCCGTTGGTGAGCTTGATTAAAAATGGCCATCGGGACGTTCGTTTTCTGGCTTACTTTCCTTCCATGCTTATACGCTTACTGCAGATGCTTTCTATTTTTTTTTATTTTTTTTTTGAGTAATCTTTCCCGGGAGTTCTGCTCTAGTGCGAGAACACCCTCCCGGTTGTGTTAAATGTTTCTGTCGACTCGCCATTTGTCTTTGTTTCTGGTTTTAAAACACCTTGGTTTTATTGAGGGAAGCTTAATCGAAGGTTTCATTCACTCACTTCGTTTATTTCTTGTACACAAACCATAGATCTTAGTCGCAACAAGGTATCTGATACCCTACGTGTCAACATGATTTGAACACTCCTTTTCCGGGTGACTGAAAAAGATTTCGCAGGAATAATACGTTAAAATAAAATGTATAGGATTCGCTTCTTGAAGTTATGTACTAAGCCACCTAAAAATGAAGGTTGCAGTGAAGATGATGCTTCGACAATATTCCCTTGCCAGATTATGAGTGAATATTGATGATGCCCATCTGGTTGAAACATTACATGAAAAATTCTTTCTTTTTAGATCAACTGTCTTCACTATCACCCTGGCTTGATATACTCACTTGCCCAGTAAAGGCTTTAATGTGTAGGGTAAATGGTTAAGACGCTGATATTGAACACTCATAATTTTTTTTTTCAGATGCTTGCCTGGAACATTGCTTGGAGAACGATCTGTGTTACGCTGTCGAGATCAGACCAACTGGAAGAGTCGCCAAATGTCTGTGGTACCGGCATACGCCTTATTTTTACGGTCTCGTGCCACGGCAACGTGACGAGTCTGTTATTTATGTCCGTCGGACTGTTGGTGAGTATAGATATAATTTTAGCCCTGTGATGTGCATGCTTGCTTGTTTATACCCATCTCGCCTGGGTATTCTATTCTTTTGTATCGCAGGAATGTAGAGCATCATAGTTGCCACGAGCACGTGGCTGAAATTAATGGAGTATTAAAGCAAAGTCGTTCCTTAAAAAAAGGCTTCTGGAATTTTCAAATTTAATGAACCAATATTTAAAAAAATGTGTATTAATTACGTATTTTTTCTCCAATGAGGTGTAAAATGTTCAATAGGGTAATACTGGCTATGTTCGCACTCTTATGTTGTAAAAAGCAGCGATCCCAGTACCTTACCTTATTAATAGCTAGGGTCTTGGGGCCGTTTTCCTAAGTGCCCACTTTATTTCTTTCCAGTTCTATACTCGTATTGATGGAGCTTCATTTTGTTATTCCTTTTCTTTTCAGACATTTTGCTCCCATGCGCCTTGATCCTGTGACGGAATTCATTCATGCGCTGGGTTTCACGTTTCTGGTTTATTTTTTCACTTTTCCGTCTCAGTGTCTGTGGGTAGAGAGTCTTGAGCTGAAAACATAAGTCTTCTCTTTTCCTTTTCAGAACTACTTTTTTGAGGTGAAGAAGAGTGGCTTAAATTAACTTGAATAATCATAGATATATCTTTTTGATAACTGATATTTTGAGTCTCCTACACCCACATCTGTGAAGGCTTTGTTTTTCAGCTTTGAACTGCTTAGCTCTCTACCGAGAGAAAGAGAAACGTTCCATGAGTATAATAAAATCAAGAAATGAGCCCATTCTAGCACGTGGTCCAATTAAGAGTAAAATAATAAAAATTACAAACAATTTCTAACGAAATGAAAAGCAGGTGTGCCTTGGAAATGGAACTGTGTGTGCTGTCATGGCTCTCTAACTCATCTTCTTGTGAGCTATACAGCGGTCTGTATTTATATGCAGTTATTCTAATTTGCTGAAAGTAAGAAAACCTATTGCCACCGCTTTCATTTTTCTCTAAATCTAATAATATTGAGGCTATACCGATTAATTTAGAAATTAAGCTTTTTTGCGATGGATTTTATATGCTTCAGTCATAGTATATACATTGTGCCGTAATAAATCTGTCTGTGCATAATAAAACGTGGATATAAATTAGTTGTACCGGAACAGCCAAAGCTGTTAATAACGTTGCGGGTTTGCGCTGGCAGAGCTCAATGTAGTTCCCCTCTTGTTGTTGGGGTTGATGCTGTGGGACATTTGTGTCCGCAAGCAGGAGAGTTCCATTGAGATGACTAAGAATAAAAACACGAGTCTGGGCGTCAAGATACTGGTAATAAAACCACAAATAAAACATTGAGGTACTTCAGAAAGCTCAAAGCTATGCTAGTCGCGGCGGACTTCAACGTGTGAAAATTTGCGTGGTCAAACACGGCGGGTTCTGGTGTTGAACAGCTTGCCGACATAAATTGGGGGTATTAAAGAGAAGTAGGGCGGGTGAATGTGACTGTCTCCAACGTGAAAGAATGGCTCCGGTCAACGTCTCATCTCAGGGAGCGTAAGATGGGCCGTAGACCATAGAGTAGTTAGGTTCACCCATCGTATGTTATGGGGAGCAGGGACCCAAGAAGGATCACGTACGTTGTCTTCACCTCAGTTAGGCCTTCTGGACGTATTTCCTGCGTGAGCACTCGGTTCATCGCCGCTCTTAGGTTTGATTCAGACTGCTCGTCACGTGCCAGGCATATGCGAGGCACGGTCCTGTCCAATATTGTTGAATGTATTTCAATGCAAGCATTCACACTAGCGGTGCAAAGCACGTGCCGTGCTAGTCATGGTCCAGTCACGATCTAGGCAAAATATATTTTGACCAGGACGTGACTGGCACGGCACGTGCATTGCTCAGCTAGTGTGAACTAGCAGCGGCTCAGTAACGTCTCAGATTCGTGTGAGCAGTTGTTGCTGCCTCTGTTTTCTGTCCATTAAAATTCATATATTACATCTATAATGGAAAATTGTAACGACACATCACAATGGGATCATACAAAAGTGAGGCTTGTGAAATTATTAGAAACAGGTTTATTTACTATTGCCCCCCCCCCATTCAAGTCCAGTATTTTTGTTGACATATTTAGGTAAAATAGGAAATTTTAAGGCTTTTTCAGGGACAATATTTTCGTCGGAAATGCTTAGTTTTCGAATTAGTTGAGTTTGAAGTTCCTATTGTTTTTCTGAGAGAGAAAATAACCAAGTGGCACAGTGTAATGGAAAACCTCTTTTCATAGTTTTATTTTATGTTGGGTTAGGTTACTTAGGTACCTATTAGGATTCCTAGCAAGCCTATGGTGGCGCCGCCGGCTATTTTCTCCCATAGAAAAACAACGGAAACTTCAAAGTCATATACTGTATCTCGAAAATTAGAATGGCTTCTTTTACCTAAATATAAAAAAATACTAAATTTGAGTGGGGGAGTAAAAGCTACAAGAAATTTACCGAGACGTACTCTGATTTACATGAATTTACATACAGCTTGTTCAAAATATCATCCAAACAACAGTACAGAACATCAGTTCAAATGTATTAGGTTAAGTCCTATGAATGGTTATAATACTTCGTTAGAAATATATAATATAGAACTACGTCAGCTTTTTATAGAAATTAGTTTGGGATTTAACGTGAGGAGCTGATGAAAGCACTGCTCGTAACCGGACCGAACATGTGAATGTACGAGGCAGGGAACGAGATATGCCCAGCATGTGCCTGGCAGTATGGTGTGAATCAAGCCTTATACTCCCATTGCTTTTACTTTTCACGCTTCTGTCTCTGGCTCCAAGACTTGCTGTTCCCAGGCTCGTCGATCTCATGGGAAACACCCTCGAACATGGGCTCCAAATTTCTACTAAGGCATGTTTCTTTTTTCTTCCTCGGTGATGTTTCTTATGCTGTGCTAACGCGACTCAATGTGTTAAAGACAGTACAGTAATTCTCTTCATGCTTCCCTGACTTGTCTCGATCCGCATTGATTGTATTCGGGAGCGCCCTTTGGCACGTTTCCTCGGCCTAATGAATATGCTGTTCATTGTAATAATTATGGTTATGCATGTAACGTTTTTGATCAGAAAGGGGTATTATGGACCGCTGAAGTTTAATTTTAATACTGTGTTGCGAGATATTGTTCCTGTTACAGATTCTAAGTTGCTGTTATTTTAGTTTTCTACCCTCACATATACTGGTACTTTTCCTAATGTATATTTTTTACTCACAGTATCACCTGGAGAGCAGCACCATAATGGTTACTACTACTTCGTCCCTCCTAGACTCTTGACCGCCAAAGACATGGATGCAAAGTGCGGAAGAGCTTCCGACTTTTACTACCTGGCAGTGAACTACAACGTCAGTAACGCAATCTCGGTGGCGAGCGTCATGTACAAGGAGCAATATAAGCAAACTGGTACGTAATGAATCCTTGTATTTATACCTAGTTGGGGATTCAGCCATATGAGTTATAGGGCCTATGGTATTTCTACGCGAAAACCGCCTATGTAGGGCAGTTGCTTAGCTTGGTACAGGAAGTGAAGTGCCTGCAAAGCAGTCTGTTACTGAAATTGTCGCAAACACTATCTATCAAATACGTCTATTGCAAGGAAAATATTGTATGAAACCTATACCATGTTGAGTAGAATTTGACCACACTGTTCTACCTACCAAAAATGAAGGCCTTAAACATTCTATTTGCATTCTTTTTTTCACTCATGTACCCCGTGCTGCTCTCGTTAGCTCATGATGGGTTTTTAAGTAAAGTTCGAAAGACTGCCGTTCTGATGGGAGATACGATAGGGTAAATCCGTTATTGAGGGCTTTGCCCGTGGCCACTTTCCTCTCTTAAATTTCTTTCTTACTGATATTTTTTTATTGTTACTTTTATTTTTAAAATCGGTTTTCTCATTGAATTTGCTAACAAAAGAATACTATAGTATACGGAGAACAAACCAAATATTTGACTATCCTCTTGCTGAAACAGGGGGGCATTGTTCTCCGAGTTACCCCGTTTACTGTACGGTTTATTATGTATTGTGCATACCAGAAAGTTTCATTTCTGTTGGTGAGGTACGATACAACCCGCAAAGTATGATTAATGAAGTTGTGCCCTGAAGAAATAGAGTACCTACTACAGTAACCTTAGCATGAGATGAGTATTTCGAAAATAGCGAGAATGGAAACCAGGGTCCTGAAGTCGAGTAATTTATGAGAAAGGGGGGCGCTAACCTTAACATCATAGGTATATTGGCGGACCATATTTGCCCATTGATGACTGACGATGCTCTGGACCGGCGCACCAAGGGGCCCACTACACTTCTTGTAGGTTGGGTGTGGGGATACAATAGCCAGTCTTCAACCCCTATTGGGATATATTGGGTGTTGCAAAATTCTTGGTACAAACTTCGACTACTAGTAGACAATATTAATAAACATTTTTCTTCAATAAAAATTTTGAAAAACTCTGAGATAATCATGTAAATGATGAACGCTGATTATTAGTTATCTACATGCACTCTGCTCATTAATACACATGAAGCTAGTTCTAATGCTCAATAACTAGAGATTTTATTAGTAAGGTGGTCATAACAGTTTTTGTTCAAAATATATACCATGAACATTGATACAAGTATGACACCTCCGCCGAAGGGAATTGCGTACGTTGCCAAAGATTCCATGGATCTCAGCGATATCTCCAGCAGCAATTAACTGTAATTCGGGCGACAAGGTCATCTACCAATTGGAAACTTGTGTCAGAAATAAGACTTTTCATATGCCCCCACAAGAAAAAAATCTAGCGGAGACAGATCAGGTGATCCTGGTGGCCAGGACACAGCGCCATTACTACCAATCCAACGATTTGGAAAATGAAGGTGACTAGTGAGTTTTTAGACGCTAAAAATAAGAAAACATGGATATGCATTCAGTCCTATAATTTTGTTGATTCTAATTCTATAATTGCTCTTGTTCTCCTGTCAGTTGCGAACTCACCGCCGTGCTGTTGATGCGTAGTTTTAAAATTTTTATGACCAATATCTCAAATAAGTGTTTTTCGATTTTTTCATTGATGAAAATGTGTACATATTAATATTTTCTACTAGTAACCGAAATTTGTACTAAGAATTTTGCAACACCCTGTATAGGCAACGCTATTATCAGACTATCACCACGTCTCACGTGCTGCTCGTTGATGACTTTCGAGCCTTGCTTCCATGGTTGTTACATCCAGCTGTCAGGTTAGGTCTCACCTGTCCTCCCAGATATCTCTACTCTTACCCACCCTCCCCCCCCCTCCCCAGGTGTAGAATTTTGCCACTACCGTGCCAATTAATCGGTACACCCCTAGTTCTATGTTCTACAATCTTCATACAGGAAGATACCAATCGCAGCGATGTAGCCTAATGTGGGGCAGATGGTGTTGAAGAGATTTTCATTGGTGCCTGTATGCATGGCGCTCCCATTGGTAATGAATATCTTTCAACATGTATTGTTACTCTCCTGCAACGCCGTGTATCTGCTTAAGATTCGTCTCGTGTCATGAAACTAATTCCTGCTTAACTTCCAGGTGAAACTGAAGCTATAATCCTGAGGGCAGAAAGTGAACGCTCCATTTACGGCAACGTCAATCCTTTCGGCGATATTTATACGGCGTATGTCGCGGTGGGCGACAGCATTCAACACGATGTCAGTCCTTGGACTAAAGGCTACGCGCTGTGTCAAGGCGACCCTTTCAACTTGCTGCCCGACGGGGAAATCCTTTGAAGCTCCTTTTATACCTTGGGCACGCTTGCACCAGCTCAGTCTTTCACTATATCCACTTAAATAATTGCTAAGATGTCGAGTATGTAATAGTGAGTGTTCTCGCTTCGGATAAGGGCATAGATGTATTAGTTGTTAGCTCATAGGGATTGACCCAAAGCTTCGTATGTTTCCTTTGGACGTACCTAGTTCTCTTTAAGAGAATTTTTATTGTACCATTAGGGAATAAAGTGCAGCATGTCGCGGTGATTTACTAGTACAAATAAGTTTTTTAAGTTATTGAGTTTCATTCTACCCTTATACCTGTTTAACATTATTTTAAATCATTAGATGTAGCTAAACTCAATAGTTATCTAAAACTAGAATTTTCACGAGGGTTGCGCTAATACCATGAGATTGAAAATTGCCTTTTGAACAAAATAAATAAAATGCCTACATGAATAAGTGACCAGTCCGTAGTTTAACTTTAGTACTTCATGTCGTACAGGTGGAGGGTTAGGCTAGTATGCTGATCATTTCCGTTTCTGCATCCAAACATACAACTCAACCGGGCGTTTATTTTGATCGCAGTTCAGCATTACCATTATTATTTTTTGTGATATTCTGAGATCTCCACCCTGCATGAGTCTTGTAGTCCTTGGGGAACGGCAACATAGGATTACAGTGGTCAGGCTCGCCCAGGAAGCAGAGAATGCAACGGAAGGACTCAATAACTCTAAAATAAAACTTACCCGTGACCGCACGTAGCAAATTTACATCTCGTCGACGAGTCGAAGTATTGAGTGTGGGACCTCACCCTTCGTATGTTCGTTTCTTCAACGTATCACCGTAGTTCTTTATTAATTTCATTCAATATCTCGCTCATGACTGACCAGCTACTTCAGCTGCAAAATATCGTAAAATGTTGTCTCTAAGTACAGAAAGTTCGAGCAATAGGCTAACTGTTACTGTGGTTTCTCTCGCGTGCAGAATTTGCTATAATGGAGATTATGTTTGTTGGTTAGAAATAAATATGTTCTGTGAAGAGCCCTGTGAACTGAATATGAAGTGTAAATAAGGCTTCAATCAAGAAAAAGAAGTTGAATCAGGTCGTCGAAAGGGAACAAATTCGGTGCTAGTGCCGAGAAAGCTTCCACCGGTATGCACTGCAATATAGATAATTGCTAAATCAGTACATATTATCTTAATTAATTTAAACGCTAGAGATGAATTTCGCAATTTGAGAAAATTTTTCTGGTTATATTAGTTAAAATACTCCTAGGCTGCTCAGCCATAGATTCGTCGATGATGACGTCACTTTTTGGAGCTAATTTCTCATGAGTCCTTCCGTTACGCTCTTTGCTTCCTGGGCTCGCCCATCCTATGTACAGTGGGCAGCGCCTCAAGTAGAACCATGTACATTACCTTAACTGTTCCTTCGGGACGTCTTTACTTCGTAGCAACTTTTCTTCCTGCTACGCGTATACTGATGATGCTTCGTTTTGTTCATTCTTGACTTGAAAATCCCGTGTGCGTTTATCCTGCATGTTAACACTCGTGCGCAACAGTTCAATGTTTCTATCTGCTTTCCATGTTTTTTCCTCTTCCTGTGCCGAACACGCTAGTTGTAATGAGCTAGGTTGAAAGAACTTGATTAATTAAAATGAACTATGCTGGGTCAATAAGGAGTAATTACACTCGCCAGAAACGGTCTGATGCAAGCTTGATTTGGAGCCGAAATTAAGTCATCGAGGCTTGACTTATCCGAATCTTTAACCAGGTGCGCAAACTTTGACCCAGTAAATTAAGGCTTTGACCATCAATCTGTTTTCCACGATACTTCCAGAAACTGTCTCTTACTCCTAAAGTTTTCAGCAGGCTCAACATCCTCGCGTAACTTTTAACACTTGTAACACAATTCAATGTGACAGTCAAACCCTGAAGTTTCGAACAAATTAGGTCTCCAAGGCTTAATTTTGGTGCTTAGTCGAACGTGCCTCGGTTAGTCATGAAAGCAGGGTACGGGAGACGGAAAGGGCCGAAACGTATCAAAAGCAGTTCAGCTAGAAGCTGGCAGTTTTTGAGAAGTACGGAATGCATTGGAGCGCGCACACAGAACAGCGGCAGTTGAGCAAGCGGTTGCCGCTGTTCGGGGTGTGCGCGTGCTCCACTACATTCCGTGCTTCTCAAACACTGCCATACAGCCAGCCTGCCTGCCTGCCTGCCTGCTTCTCGCTAAAATGCTTTTGGCAGGTTTCGGCCCAAGCGCCGCATTCTCGCCCGCAGGACAAAGATTGACCCGCTATTGCGCGCTGTTTGGAATTTCGCAGCCTCCCTACTCTACGCTTTCTCTCGTAGAGTAGCAGTAGTAAACACTTACCAGCGCTTCAGTGGCACACTGCCAATATCACTGCCTCGGAGCGCAGTCGATGTATATACATTTCGCATAGTACTGGATTGTCCTAGGAAAAAGATAAATTCTGGAGAGAAAGGGTAATTAATAGATTAATCTTCAACTGCGCAATTAATAGTTTCTTTACCGTCGACTTCAAATAACGTACCATATGATATCAGCCATTCAGTGGAAGGCCCACTCAGAACCGTTGAAATCTGTTGTGCCAGTTCGACTAAAATGGTGGTATTACGATTTGAAAGCTATAACGTTTGTTCACATAACTTGGGACCAAGCAGATACGATTTCTTAGGACACGCTTGTAATGCGTGAGTATTCAGTGAACTGGGATGCAATCTTCTTTTTTAGGTGATGTACACAAACGGTTCAAGTAAGGAGAGGTAAAGGATTTTAGAAACTCCCGTTACCAAGCATTTCTGGTTGGGGTGTTTTTTCTTCCTGTTCCAGGGTTCTTTTGCAGAGTCGTGCGAAAATCATCAAAAATATCTCAATAAAGTTGAAATCACTCAAGACTGGAGGTTCGATGGGCCAGATCTCGAACTCCTCCTAAAAATTTGATGAAAGAAGAAGAGGTAAATATTTTCGGGTTAATTGGTCTTCTTAAATCTTTATGAAAAGATCATATTGAAATTTTCGATTTACCCCATTTATCACGTTAACTGCTGCGTAACCCAACGATGGGAATACGTTACGATGTTGAAACGAGAGCGAAATTCAAACATTAGCAGTTCTATCCTTTAGCGTGTTATGGAGAGGTGGTGAACGAGGCCTCTGCAGACTCTCAATCGCCAGATGATCTCCAGTTCAGACTTCTCAGTATCTAAATACTTCTTTGTCGCTTTGGTAACACCATCACACTTGTGAATAGTGTCTGCCAAACGCTAAAGCAAATATTGGAGCAGTTTGGTCAGCAACTGCCTTGCAAACTTCTTGATATCTGAATAAAGTTTGAAGGTCAACTACTCGAAGAGCGCCTATATCTGTTTTTCACAGCATGCAGCAGCGTAATTGATTGATGTGATGTATTAGCGCAGGACACAACACTGTCTCGTGAATCTCAATTTAATAAATTTGTATCTATCTTCTCGTGAACGAGCTGAAGACGCGTCGTACCCACGTCATTCACGGGCGTAAGGCCCGGCTTCTCTCTGGGATGTGGCTGTTGTTCAGTCTACTGCCAGCTATCTATATGCATTCAAATATCCACTCGTGGGAATGTTTTTTCTAGCGTCGTTATCAGCTCAACTTTGTGTACGCCACAAAATTTATGAACAGTTTAACCCTCAAATCAGTTTCCTCTGCAAGTATCACTAAGCAAGTTACGAAAACCTCTCGAAGTTGAAGTGAAAAAAAGTTAAAGAGAACGGTGCGCTTTTCTACTAGTTCTAAGGCGCCATAACCCATTCGGTCAAGTGGATGAAAGAACGTGTTGATATGAATAGCGTGTGAAATCTGCTCTAGATGTGTCTCCTGATTCGATTAGAAACTGGAAAATAAGATTTCGGTTCAGCATGGGCACCGCAAACTCAAGGCCGCCAATCAGTAGCCTAGAGTTCGTAAGTTCTTTTGAAATCCCCGGTAATGTTTGTCTTCGATCAAAATACAGAGCAGGTTTGGAAATGCGTATGACTTTTCTGCTAATATTACCTAAGTTTATTTCATTTATATGAGAACCATACAGCAAGAATGAACACGAGAAGAAAAAATTGCGGTCATAGTGCATAAACTGCACTTCTAGATTTTTGACATTTCCAAGAAATTTTGCAATTGAATTAGTATTTTGGGATACTAAATTGAACATTTTGGGTGGGGGGAAACAATTTTTAAGCTACAACGGGGCTGTTACCCATAAGGTTAGGTAGGCAAGGACTGGTTCAGCTAATACCCTATTACCCATATAGCAACAGCTTTATCTGCACTAGACT
>LQNS02000303.1:9068234-9080354 GCA_001587735.2 Parhyale hawaiensis
CACAGCCCCGCCGCTGCCTGTAATGGATACTTTTGGACATACTGCGCTGCTGGCATGCTCGATTTAACACCGACCTGAGCAGATCCCCATTTCTATGTTTGGAGAACCTTGAAGTTCCCTCTTAATAACGCCTACTTTTTCTTTGCGAAAGCGAAGATCATGGGCCGTCTAGTATTATGCTTAAAGTCTGTGAACCGTGCTTGCTTATTTATTTACTTGTCTTGTTTCAACACAGTTTCTTCTCTTTAAGATAGAAATTCCAGAGTTGAAGATTTAATTTGATTGTATCTGTGATACGGAACTTAAACCTAAGCTCGGCCGCGTGAACGGGCTCGGTAAATTCAAAGGGAAATACATCTGGAATACGTAACATATAAATTGACATTGACATTACTTACAGGCTGAGTGTTCAATATTCATTAGAGAAGCAAAGAAATTATAAATGGCCACCAGTACGACCAGGAGTGATCGACCGAAACAGACCAGGGCAAAAAGCATCGACTGATTTGACGAATTCGGCATCTAACTACCTCCAAAGTGAAAGAGTGCGCATCAATCGCAACAAGTGTAAATCCTCTAAAGACCTTGAGGGCAGGGACAGAAGAACACAACCAAAGTCGTTCATTGTTGTACACCTTATAAAATATACAGAGTACGGCCACCCCTCTCCTATGGGACAGATTCACCAGATCATTATCAGCGCACAGCCTGCTGGCTAAGCTGACAAGTCGGTCCAACAGACGCAACTGACAGTCAGCACCTGAAGCCTAGACTGGTGAGTAATACTCCTACACAAGCAGCATGAAAGCATCTATGGACTACCTCTTTGTCATCACACAGAATTTGCCTTACGTAAGAGCCCAATCTTACAGGAAGCACGTGACACCAGTCGCCTAATATGCGACTCAAAAGTAAGTTTCTCATCAAAGATAACAACGAGAATATCCAAGGAGATAGACTTCTGGATTAAAAAGTAATTTATCCTTAGATATGGATGCTTCGGTAGAAGTGTCCGAGACCGACTGACAATCATAGACTTTGTCCTGCTGGCCTTCAGCTTCCTACTCAAGGACGAGCACCATTCACTAATGCGCAAATTTTTCTATTACTTGCTCATATATTAGTTTTTTCCCTATTATAAATATTTTTTACTCACAGTATTACCTGGACTGCAGTACCCCGACGGCTACTACTACTTAATCACTCCCAGTCTCATAACGGCTAAAGATATGGAGGAGAATTGCGAGAGTTTTTCCGACTTTTACTACCTGGCAGTGGACTACAACGTCAGTTTCGCAATCTCGATGGCGGGCGCCTTGTACGAGAAGCAACGTAGGCTAACTGGTACGTAATAAATTCTTGTATTTGTACAAGGTAGTGGGTTCAGCTACTAGAGTTCCTTGATCTGTTATATTTCTACTGAAAAATAGCTTTCTTAGTAAAATTGCTCAGCTTGGTACAGGTTGTGAAGTACCTGCTGACCAGTCGGATTCGCTTATTACTATATACTACCATTCACAGGGAACTTTCTTATGAAACCTACGCTATGTTAGATAGAATTATACCCCACAGTTATGGCTGCCAAAAATGGACAAAGACTTCCTATTTGTATTCATTATCACTCAAGCATCTCATGTTGCTCTCTAAAGCTCATGAAGTGAGGTGCGTTCGATGGACTCCACCTTATCAAGAGAGATACTAAAGGGTAATCCAGTAATTGAAGGCCTTGCCCGTGGCCACCTTCCTTCCCTGTATTTACTCGTCACTGATGATTTTTTATTTTTGCTTTCTTTTTAATTTTTTTTTTTAATTTGCTAACAGAGGGAAACCATGGGCTTCAAAAAGTATACGAAGAACACACTAAATACTTCACTCTCCTATTCGTGAAATATCGGGTCTTTGTTCTCTATGCTACCCTTTACTGTACACTTTATTAGGTATTATGAGTACCACACAGTGTTATTGCTATAAATAAAATACGATGAAACCTGCAGTGAAAGGGCTTCAGTTGCTTTAATATAAACTAAGTATTTTGAAAATAAACGATAGACTTTATTTTGGTTTGAGAAGATCGCCCACCACGGTCCTGTAGTCTAGTACTTGACGAGAAATAGGGGCTGTAAATTTAGCCAGGCGTAGTGGCAGACTTCGCTGTGTGCCTACGCATAATGTGGGCTTTTTCTGGTGGGAAGTGAGTTTGAAGAAAAATTAGCAATCCTTAACCCCTGATGAGGTACACTGGCACTCTTACTATTGTTAGACTAAATTAGATGGGCGACAGTAGACGGGCCAACAGGCCCATCCCTAGAGAGAGACCGGCACTTACGCCCCCACCTTCTATGAGCTATTGCCATTATGTTAGCAGGATACAGACGACAAAGAAAAAAGGAAGATCTCAGCCACGAGTCGATCTGCGGAGCTTAAAAGTACGTGACTCTTTTAGGACGGGAAGGATGTCTTTCCCGATATTTATAATGACTGTTGTTTTTTAACCGCTGTGACTGTCTCCGCACAGACAACGTCGAAGGGGAGTCTGTTAAAGGTAAAGTCAACTTTACCGTACCTCAAACTGGGAAACCCACATGCACTGATTTGTGCTGCAGATATAGACCAACAGGCCCCAGAGGAGTATACGACTGCAGTCGACCACAGTTGTCTAGAGCTATAGCGCCAGCGGCGGAAGACTTCATGTGACAATATCTGCGACCCCCAACCCTTCCAAGGCTGGGGAAGGTCAGTAAACCCTCAACAGTATGCAGACCGGATGCTGACCGATCACATCAAGCGCGCAAAGATCATTCCAAGCTGGGAGAGAGGTTCAAGCCTGCGGCCATAAAAGTCAGTCAGAGACTCTAGTCTACTGCTACTGCGGATCTAAATGTTCACTATGAAATACGGAAAGAACTGCTGGCTTAAAGATGTTCTTAGGGTTGTATGCTTGTTTTTTTTTTTTTTTTTTTGGCCCTGATTTCGTAGGCCATTATTAGGCTTTTTTTCAAAAAGTCGCGCTGTAGCTACGTCGTTGAAGCCAGTCAAATAATTGAATGTTTCTATTAGTTGTCCCCTGAGTCGTCTTTGCTTGAGAAAATCACGCCCAGTTCTTGAAGGCGACATTCGTATTGCTTGTTTCGCAGTGGAGGTAGAAATTTTGTTGCTATGCGTTGGTTTTTTCCATATTGTCCGATTTTGGTGCAGATCGATTGGTTCGTATGTATGTTTGACTCATATTTGTCATAACATTTGTTAACAGTATAACTCAAAAAGTTATGAACGGATCTTCATAAAAAATAAACAAGCTGTTATTAATATAAAAAGGCACAAATGATTAGATTTTGGAGTTTATGCAAAGAAAATTATGGTTTCAGAGCCAAATTGAATTTTTGCTACCGTTGGATCACTTGGCGGAGGTATGCGCTCTCAGAGTGCTCTAGTTTTGGATTTGTATTCGAACTTGCTGGTGATAGATCACAGTACACTGCTTGCCATTTTCAAAGTCTTATGAACTTGCTGACTGTGTTGTAATTTACGTGTAATAGTTATTCCCAATCTCGTTGTTTGGTGACAGTTGCCGATTGTGTCTCATTCATTTTCAATGGAGTTGAAGGGTTAACGAGCCCTGACTGCATTACTGAGCATTTGTCGACATTAAAGCTCATAGTTTTGTGAAGTTAGGTAGGTTCTCTAATTTCCTCTTTCTGTCCCGTAAGGTGGGCTGTCGATCGAGATGGCCGACCTAACTGGTACGCGGGACATCTCTAGTCTCTCTCGTGTGGAAGGACACAAAAGGGACCAACCACTTGAGTGTCTCCTACTATACTTTGCGCCTTGCTTTTAACTGGCCGTAGTAGCGCACGTGCCCACCACGCTTACCCTATATGCGGTATTTGAACACTGCACAAGTAGTGTCTCTGTTGAAACGCCTGAGTTACGGCTACGGCGGTTAAACAAAATATATAATAATAAGACACGAATTTAGTGATTTTACTACGGTTGTTATGATCGAGAGCATTTGGCAGATATTATGCTCAGAAGTGGGCCAAGCACGCTACCTTGTGGAACCTAAAATTATACCTTCGTCCAGTCGCTTGTCTCTCCTTCAAGCGTCACTCACTGCTGCCGACCAGAAAGCCATGCTCGGATCCAGCCTAAATAGTTCCTTGAATGCCATGGTCTTCCAAAATTTCATTAACCGTTGGTGGGGGACATCGTTAAAAGGCTTTTTGGAAGTCCAAACCCTTTTATCCATCTCTTAATTCCGTAAGTTTTGCAATAAAAAGTCTTGTAGGTTTGTTAAGCAGCTTTCTTTGGGTCGGAAATAAGCTGGTGCATCCTCAGATGATCAGTGATGCGCTTCTTCATAAGGCATGCGGTGGCTCTGCTGACGACCGATGTAAGAATGATTGATCAATAGTCGCTGGGACTTCTTCTATCCCTTTTGTATATATCGGGATTACGGTAGCTAATTTCCAATTCTTCGGAACATTTCTCGTCCTTAAAGATTATCAATAGGTCTCCCGTCTTCAAGGTTGACCTTCGTGTCTTGCTTCCTGAATTGTTGCATCACACCACAGCTACTGATGTGATGCTGGTTCGCGAAGTTAGGTAG
This sequence comes from Parhyale hawaiensis, assembly GCA_001587735.2. Taxonomy (NCBI): domain Eukaryota; kingdom Metazoa; phylum Arthropoda; class Malacostraca; order Amphipoda; family Hyalidae; genus Parhyale; species Parhyale hawaiensis. The sequence continues at coordinate 9,072,841 of LQNS02000303.1, forward strand.
GTTAGTTTTCTACTTCATTGCAGGTTTTCATACCATCATTACATTTAGGATTTGGGCCGCAGTACAGAAAATAATAGTTTTTTAGCTGCACTGCACAGAAGCAAATTACCGAGTTACACCGTTATAATTACTGTTTGGTATGATTTTTAAGCGAAAGCTATAATAATGACCATAAAAATAATGACAAACATACTCGTATTTATAATTTCTTTCATGAGGCCGATCACTCGTTCATGTTCTGTGACGCAATCTTACTGGCACTGGTCGACGCACGGGCGTTACAAACTTTGGAGTTGAAGTCAGGCACCTAGAACCAATTTTAGGGACCGGTTTTGAGATCTTCGTACGTCACCATCGTGAGGTGAGGAGGAGCCGCAAGGTATAAATGGCCATAAATATCCTAATAGTTTCACTGTTCGGAATGCGAAGTTGTTCAGCAAAATGCCCCGTCACATTCAAAACGCCACGGCACGTTGTGAAATTTAAAAACTTTCTGAACGCATACTTACTGGACGTGACAGCCAATCAAGCTGGTAGCCATGGAATCTGGGGAAAACTCGCTGGTCACCAAATGCAGCGTCACCAAGGCGCAAGAAGAGTGGTGTGAGTACCGCCACCTGGGCCTCGTTCAAAAAAATCTATATATATATAAAAGAGGGGTGAAGGACTGTCGTGGCCAGCGAATTATCACTCTCATTAGAAAATCTGATTCATTATTTCGTTTCAGTTCATTGTTTCACAATCACAGAACAGATGAAAACTGTTATGAAACACCCCAAAATAGAAACAAGCCTCTAAAAAGTGACTCTTGCTTTTTTGGCACACAACATTCGGTTGACTCTACAACGAGGTAGAGAAAAATCTCTATACGGACACTTAAACTCTGTCGCGTAGGTTACATCAAGCTTTCAGGAAGATCATTAAAATCTCTCATGCATTGGGATACAGCCAACTGTTTTTCTATCTCAAGCCTAATCGTAGATAACATGAAATTGCGTACAACTTGTATAATAATGACGATCAACTTGGAAGCTACTAAGATGGCGGGACTGCGCTCTATTGAACGTGGGCTATTAGTTAGTATCTTGCAACGCCGTGCATCGGTTTAAGATTCTTATCGTGTTATATAACTCGTGTCCTGCTTATCTTCCAGATAAAACTGAAGCCATAATCATGAGGGCACCACATGAACGCTCCATTTACGGGAACGCCAATCCTAACGGCGATATTCGTATGGTGTACGTGTCGGTGGGGGACGCGATCGAGCACGATATCAGCCCCATGACTAGAGGTTACGCGCTGTGTCAAGGCGACCCTTTCAACTTGAAGCCTAACTGGAAAAGGCTTTGAATTTATTTATTCCCCTATGGCACGCTTGCACCAGCTCAGTCTTTCAGTATATTCGTTATAGTTGGTAGGGCGTTGAAAGTGTTTTGTTGAATATGAATGTTCTCGCTTGGAATAAGGACTCAAATGTAGTATTATTCGGCATTCGTTGGCTCATAATGATTGGAGCTTTGTAGTTTTCTTTAGGACGTACTTCTCTTTTATACGATTTTTATTGGACGATTAGGCCATAAAAATAGCAAGTTGCCGTGTTTTACTAGTACAAATGAGTTTTTAAATACCCACTCTAGTTTCATTACACCTTTATATTCATTTTACGTTATTCCAAATCAATAGACATAGCTAGACTTACGAGTTATCTGGAACTGAAACTTTGGTGGAACTTATATACCATAAAAGAGAAAACTGCCTTTGAACAAAATTTAATGGATACTTGAACATAAGACTTAACTGTAGTTGAGGTGTATAGTCTGACCATTTTATCAAGGCAATCCGGTCGTGATCAAAATCCTCTACAGCGGTGCCAATTCTATAGTTATTTCTTAGATTTCTCGATATATAGGTAGTGGGTGGGGCTAAAATATAGATCGAACAAAATCTCGGAAATACCCATAGAATTGACAATGCTATAGAGAAATTCAACCACGACCAAACTGCTTTGATAAAATGGTCAGTCTAGGGCAATGCATGTCGTACGGGTTGCTGGTTTAACCGACACTAAGTAGTAGAGCGGCTATTTGGTTGGCGATTTCTTTATTAGCAGCAGATGTTTCAAGTCAGCTGCGAGTTTATTTGACCTTACTGCTCAATTTCTGTATTTGGATATCCTCCGTTTCGCAAAAATTAGTGTGCTGTTCCTCAGGGGGTAAAAGATGGGCCATATGGTTAGGTTAGTTAGGGTCGTCCATCATAAGTCGTAGCGAAAAGTGCCCCAAAGAGGAACCTGTACGGTTTCTTTAGCCTTAGCTAGGCCTTCGGGACGTCTTTACTTCGTCCCAGTTGCTTCCTCCCACTCTCATACTCCCACTGATTCTTAATTTTCTTCTTTTTCTTCATTCCTGAGTTGCCAGTTTCCATGCACGTTAATTCTGTGTAGATACACGTTTATTATACTCGAGTGCTACCTCTCCATTGATATGCTTCTTCCTTTTCTGCTATTGAAACTCTTTAGTTTTCTTGTTGGAGACTTGAATACCTTGTAGAATGGAACGTGCCGAGTCAATATAGAGTCGAAACCACGCAGTAATCAGCAAGAGTAACCTGAGGCACGCTCGACTGAGAGCCCAAATTAAGTCATCAAGGCTTGACTTGTTCAGAACTTTACGCAGGTGCGTTGGCTGCAACCTGCTGAATTGACCGTCAATCAGCTATCCATGGGACGGTGCAAGGTGAATTCCACCGCGGAAAGTTCCACCATAAAAAAGTTCCACCGCTGAATGTTTCACCGCATGGAAATCTGAAGGGGATAATTCCAATTCCAATGCAACTCCTATGGGACTTTCCGCGGTGCAACATACCGCGGTGGAATTTTCCTCTGGTGGAATCTTCCGTGGTCGAATTCTCCGGTCACGCCAAGGGACTTCCAAAAGCTTAACCTTACTCCCTAAAATGGAGTTTTCTGCAGGTTGACCGTTATCGCGTTGCTTCTCGCACCATCAATGCAATTCGAAGTGACGACGTCAGAGCTTCTATCAGAAGTTTCGAACACGTTAAGCCTTGAACGCTTGATTTTGGTGCCCAGTCGTACCTTTTCTTAGTCATTAAAGCAAGCAACAACAGATTCCTGAGCACCGCACTCCAGCGCGCAGTTTCAGGGCCAACAGACTATCGACCATTGCCGCCTCCTTACCACTAAGGGCGAGTTCGTATGTCATCCATATAAGCTCGTAAGCTCATCCAATTTTCGAATGTGTTACTGAGACCTAGAAATAGCAGAAAAGTGCACAGTTATCGGTTTTATTTCACTCCAAGTTTGAAGAGATATCCGCATCTTGTCTAGTGACTCTTGCAGAAAAACTGATTAGGCGATCAATATATTAACTGTTTGTGGCGTACACTATACGTTGTACTGACAGCGACTCTACATAACTTTCGGACGAGTGGACGCGTTTAGATCAACGACGCATAAACTCTCCCTAAATTAGTGTTGTTCTTACGAAAAATGAAAATTGACTATGGGCGTTAACTCTTTTTTACTTGTAGCGTGATCGATATATATGTCAAATAGAGATATATCTACGATAAAAATTATTTTGAAAATGGGTTAATGGATTATTCTCCTACTGTGTGCTTTAATCTTTTCTCCATCGTAGAAATAACAAAGCTTAGTTCGTAACGTACAGAATGACCCAGTATGAGGTTATATTCACTTCCGTTCAAAACTGATAGGCCAATTCGACTCAAAGGTTGGTATTACTATTTGAAAGCTAATGTTTGTTTATAAAACTTGGGACTAATCATATAAATGGCTTAGGGCACTCGTGTAATGTGTGAGCAATCAGTGCACACAGATTCAATTGAATTTTTTGATGCGATATAAACAAACGTTCATACATACGCTGAAGTAGAAATTCCCGATTTGCAATATTTTTCGAACTCTATGGAACGATGGCATAATGAAATGTGAAGTTTCCGATTTAGCTCATTTAACACGTTAACTGCTGCGTAATCAAACTGTGAGAGGCGCTGCAATGTTGAAACTAAAGCAAGATGTAAGCAGTTAGTATCCTTTCTTTGCGCATTTCACTTTTTGTGTTGTTTCTAGACTATCATTCACGCGATGAATTTCTAAGTTCCTACTTCTTAATATCTGAATCATCCGTTGTGTCCTCTTTAACACTTTCGTAAGAAGAAGTAGTAGTAGTAGGACTATTTACTAGCACTTCAGTGGCACACTGCTTATATCGCGCCGACCTATTCCAGTGTTTATCCATGGGCTCGTGCGCCGACTAGAGCACGCTTTAAATGGTCAATGATTTTGTTTCGGCTTTCTGCCAGTAGGTCTTGGAGTGGTAGCGTGGTCAGTGCACTACTGACAAGAAAAAGGCACAAGTTCAGCATCTCCAGCCCCCGGGCGCGGCTGAACGCTGTCGCTCAGTTACGCCGCACAGGGGAAGGAAACGAAATAAAAGAAAGTTGAAGTATAGCGGGATTAGGTCGGCCACCTCGATCGGCAGCCCACCTCCCGAAACGGAAGGGGAAGTATTGAGAGCCTACCTACCTTTACAAAACTAGTATCGTCAGCAAGAACTGCGGCCAGATGCTACATCCCCTGCGGAGAAGACACTCAGGACCCTTGGGTGCGTGATGCCTTAACATATTGGGGCAGGGAAAGGACCCGCCACAATATGCCCCTGAGGGCATTAACACTTTCGTGAATAGTGAGTGTCAAACGATAAAGCAATCATTCTAGCAGATGGCTCGCTGGCTTATATTCTGGTTTACATCTCTATACATATGGAGGATTAACTACTCATAGAACGGCGCCTAGTACTGTTTTACGCACCGTATGCAGCAGTTTATTCAAATGATGTGTAGTATCAGTGCAGGACAAGACACTCGTGTGAATCCCCCTTTAATAAAATCGCGTATAGCTTTTTTGTGCATAGGCTACAAGTGCATTGCAATCATTGGCCAAGTTCACACGTCCCTCATCTCAACGCGTTCACTCAGACACTCGTGCGAATGTTTTGTAGCGTAGTTGTCGGCACAACTTTGAGTACGCCATAAAAGTTATGAAAATGTTAACTGTCAAATCAGTTTCTTCTGCAAGTATCTCTAAGCAAGTAACGAAAATCTCTTCGAATTTCGAGTGAAATAAAAGCACAGAAAAATCTTCGCACTTTCTGCTATTTCTTGGGTGCAGCAATCCGTTCAGACAAGTGGATGAATGAACGCGTTCATATGAATGACGCCCATTCCCTGCCACAATATGTTTGTGCCTCACGAACCCAACGGTCCCCAGTGCCTTTTCTGCAGGAGTTGTGGCAGCTTGCCGCAGTTTCTGCTGACGAAATTAGTTTTGTAAAGTTAGGTAGGCTCTCAATACTTCCCCTTCTGTTTCAGGAGGTGGGCTGCCGATCGAGGTGGCCGACCTATTCCCGCAACACTTCTTTCTACCTACATTTATTTAGTTTCCTTCCCCTGTGTGGCGTAGCTGAGCGAAAGCGCTCGGCCGTGCCCGGCTGGAGATGCTCAACTTGCGCCTTTTTCCTGTCAGTAGCGCACTGACCACTCGGAGACCTACCGGCAGAAAAGCCGAGACCAAAATCAAGGACAACTTAAAATGAGCCCTAGTGGCACACGAGCCTGTGTTAAACAACAAGAATAGTTCGGCACGATATAGACATTGTGTCCCTGATGCGCTAGTAAAACTTCTACTACTACTGAATATGAATGACGTGAGAACTTTGCACTAGGGCGAGTTCACACGTCCCTCATCTCAACGCGTTAGTTCAAACTAATTACCGCGACGCGTTGAGTTGATGGAAGCAGTTGCAGCGAACGTGCGAGACTGAAAGATGAAGCCCATGATATAGTGTAGCACGTTATTATACCATGGATGAAGCATGTCCAGTTTCTCAACGCGCTGCATCAGTCAAGTTCAGTAAATAAATCCTAGAAATATTGAATTTATGCTCTGTAGGGTTCACAGATCATAAACATATCGATGAAAATATTTTTGTCGCCACTTTGATGATCAAAATCGCTGTAATATACTGCAGAACATAGAAAACTCGAAAACATAGGTTCGCAAAAGACGCACCCCTTAGGGGTACGAGATGAATTTCCAAGGGGTGCGAAACTTCGATAAAATAGAGTTGAATATATACATAAATTTGCAGACAAATTTAGTGTAAACTTCATTCTTTATCTGTTATCAGATGAGCTATTATTTTTTATGGAGTGTGATAACATATTAAAAGTTTCCTGGGTGTGCCAAGCTGAGAAAAGGTTTGGAACCACAATAGAGGGGAGATGCAGCATTGAGCAAGATTGGGGATAACGCTTCTACAGGAAATTTGAGATCAGATACACAAACGAGATCCATGCATGTACAGAGAATATGCAAAAAGGAAGAAATTGACACTTGAACGACAGTAATCGAGCCATAATTGTGTAATTGGCAGCCATTACAACAAATATAGAGTGCAAGGTTTCCAAATCATGGGTACCTCGCGCTAGCTGGGGTGCGAGATGATCTATCAGTGGATACGAAATCTTGGATTAAATTAGGCTAGACATATAAATTTATTCACAAATTTTATGCAAATTTCATTATCCGATGAGTAATTAATTATCTTTGTAGGGGATGCGAGAACATCGCAAAAGTTTTCCAGGGGTGCCAGGCTTAGAAAAAAAAAAACTTTGGGAACCGCTTTTCCAGATATAGGCTGTTCCACTTGGACTCGGGCTATAAAATTATGGGATGCGGATATGACTTCAAACTGAGGCAAAATGTATGCAAGATTGTAAAGAAATGATGTCATAAGTGAACGCGTGGCGTCGTTCATCTGAATGAAAGACTCTTCTATGTGTAAACAACGACAGAAAAAATTGACGCACAGGTCGTGTCGGTTCGCCTGATCGAATGTGTTGATAGGAATGACGTGTGAACTCTGCTTTAGATATGTTTTTCGACGCGATCAGAAGCAGTAACGAGATATCGGTTCAGCATGGGGTCTCAAATTCAAAGGCCGCAATCCAGTACCCAAGAGGTCGCAAGACCTGTTGAAATTCCCGGTAATGTTTGTCTTCACTCTAAAGTTAGAGCAGGTTGGCAAGTGTAAATTACGTGTCTTTTAAGATTATTTAAGCTTACTCTGTTTTTATGAGAAAAATAAAGGAAGAAAAAAAAAAAAGAGAAAAAAATATCGCTTATTTGGATTTCATTAATATATTGGAGGGGTTGTAACAAGCTTCCTTCATTCGTTTTTTAGCGTTTCAAGCGGTGCTGTGGATTGAAATGGTTAGTTTTGTTCAGTTACGTAGGTTCTCTACCTATTCATCCCCCTTTCTGTTCTGTGAGGTGAACCGTTGATCGAGATAACTGATCTTGTACGCGGGGCACCTCTAGTCTCTCTCGTGTGGTAGGCCATGAAAGGGGCCGTCCACTCGAGTGTCTTTCTCTATTCTTTGCACCGTTCGATAAGTTGTCTTGGTAGATC
>LQNS02000303.1:9081211-9094145 GCA_001587735.2 Parhyale hawaiensis
AGCGTGTAAGACTCGTTGCTTATTGTTTTACGCTAGTTTACTGAACATGTATTGTAATAGAACTATTGTATGAATACCTTCCTACGGGGAGAAATAAATGGGTTTTCTTTCTTTCTTTTCTTTCTTGAGTTTCCGGTATTAATCACAAATCAAGAACGCAAAACTGAATTTTCTGTGGCATCAAGAGTGATGGAATTGCGATTAACACATAATCTAAGGGGACGATCAAACATCTTGTTAAATTAAAACTATAATCAGTTAAAAGAATCACTACCGCAATAGACGAATCAAGCCTGCTCTTTACGACAGCTAATTCAAAATATGACTTCGAACTGTTCAGCAGAGAAAGTGGAGCTTCTTAACTACTCAGTTTAATACTGTCAACAGCTTCGCTTAGAAATATCTAGTAAAAGCAAACTTTATTGCCTCATGCGCATAAAGTGAGATAGGTCATAATGTTTCATTCACTAGGTGTCTAGATTTGCATAGGTTATTATGCATGCCTTTCCACATAAAAATGTTAGCAGGAAATGTGCTATTTTATCGCAAGCTCGTGTAGGAAGTCAGGCGGGTTGACCTAGATGTGAAAGGTGCTAGAAATTGCTGGCTCTGCACTACCAGCTTCCCCTATCCTCTCCGCGGGTGATTATCTTACGCCACGAGGCGTTCTAGTTAGCTTAATCTTTTCTATACGAGAACATTGCTCTGCATATATCAGGCAACATCCAATTATTAAATGATTCAGTATAATTGATGTACTGTATTTGAATAACGTTTTCCGAATAATTTCATTGTTATTGGTATTAGTAGAAGTGAAATAATGAGTAAGGTTTAAAAGTAACGAAGATAAATGATCAAGCTTTTGGTAAAAGTCAAAATTTTCCACTTGATCCCTGCCATCATTAAATCAAAGAGACTCTTGTTGGGACCAAGATATTATACAAATGCTTACAATAAAATCAATATGTTACGCAACATATTCACAGAGAGCTCTTAGCACCTCTCAAAAATTTCATTCACAGAACCAAACTCTATTTTGCTATTACACAGAACTTTAGTGTTGCCTTTAGAATGCTTCCGAACTCTAGAGAGTGTGGTTCCCCACAGTTCTGTCATAGGTCGTATTGTGAACGGTCTTGAAAATTTTGTGCCGTATAGATGCGAGTTCTCGGCGCCGCTGGGTTTATGCTCTTCAATTTATTGGTGCAACTGAAATGCCTCAACTAATGTTCGACAAAACAGGGAATTTATGGACATGCTGTATGTTCCTTACATCTTCCGTTAGATCGCCTTTTTTGAGGAGACTTGGTATGATATAATTAAGGTTTTTTGAAACCCAGTAGGGTAAAGCTTGTGTAACTACGCCGCCAGGGAGACCTTGCAGGTAACTTTGCTTAACTTAGCTTTACCTTCTGGACATCTGTCTTTCGTGCTCCTTTGTTTCCCTCACTTTCATCTCCTATTGATGATTCTTTGCCTGTTCTTCCTTTTCTTTCCCGACTTGCTATTCCCTAAAGTCTTTGACACTACGTGCAGGGGTTCCGGGGTTCTCTCGACCTTCAAAATGTCCTATCTTTACTCTTTTGGGTCACAGTGTACGCTGTGGGTAAGGAAGCTCAAACTTGTAACATAAATATGTTCCTACGGAAATACTGTCGTTTACTGAGCGTCTCCAGATATTGCAATAACATCGTAAAAATAAGAAATGAGTCAAATTTCTGAAGTGCACATTAATCATTTTTGGTATTGATGTTGACACATTCAGGTACGCATAATATGAGGCATTCTAAGACGTTTTTCAGGAATAGGCCTAATTTTTTTCATCGTAAATGTTTAGTTTTTTTTTAGTTTAGTTAGTTAGTTTCAACTTCCCATCGTTTTTGTCCGAGAGAAAATTGGATCGGCCATTACGGCTAGCGCAATATCGCTGTACACTGTTTTTTTTTATATTTTTCGTAAGATATTAGCAGAAACAGACCTTGCTTTCCTAACCTTTATAAGAGCCACGTTGTAGCCAAATAATTATGTTGATTCGTTATGGCGCGACATAACCGTAATGACTAATATCATGCAAAAAGCAAAGGGAACATCAAAGTCCAGTATCTCGAAAAGTAAACATTTCCAACGAAAAGCAATGCTTGAAATATCGTAGAATGCCTTATTCTACCTATATATGCCAACAAAAAACTCGCTATTATGTATAAAACTACCAATACTGGTAAAAGTAATGTCTAATTTAAAATCAAACGGTTCCGATGCCGGCGGTAGTGGAAGACTGCATAATGCGCGTTTCAGTAATGAGGCCGCCAGCTGCCCGTGTTTCAAAAACGTATAAGTACAAGCAAAACTTGAAATTTCCTGACTAAAAAGTTATTCGTGAATAACTTCATGGAATGCGTTATTCTACGTTCATATATCGGTAAATGTATTCAAGAGGGGCTGGAATGATTTTTCAATTTTTTTGTACGTTAAATAGTTTTTCTTGTATCAATTATCAAAGTGATACACGTTTTAAGTTGGCGCATAGCGTGTTCTTTGAGTTATAACGCTTAAAATTTTTATTTTATCCTATGTAAAAGTGAAGGCGACAGGCTGACAGCCACCGCCAGCACAGACCACCACCCTTAGTACGAGGAAGCTAGCCAACGGTGAAGCCATCGGTTAGGCCGAGGGCCAAGGTTAGGTAAGGCTAGGGGTTAGGGACCTATATTTGCTACCAGAACCTGCCTTGCCTCCCTATCCTAGGTTCTCGGCCTAACCGATGGCTTCATTGTTGGATTGCTTGGGGTGTACCTCTGTCACACAGGCTTATGTTACTAAAACGAATAACGCAAGCTTACCTTATGGAAGTGAACTTTGATTTCAATGAAATTTTAGTTTCGTTGCTGGTTGTGGGAAATAATGGAGGCGTTTGAACTTGTTTTGGTACTGCCTAATAAACAGATATGTAGCAAGATAGCCGTCGGAATGGTCTGCACAGCGTCCAAAGCGCGGCACGGACGATCGTCCATCGCGTGGCTGTAAACATTTTTACAACGTTTCACAGTGCCCTCTTTCACTTTGATATAGGAGAAAATAAGTTTAAAGCGTTTTAACTAGGAAAAACGTTATGCGCCAACTTAAAATGTGTATAACATTGATAATTGGTTCAAGAAAAACTACTTAATAGGGTAATGTCCCAATTACCGAATGCCCATCTATTACCGAATATAGGTAGGAATCTTATTGCGTTCGGTAGTAGAAAGGCATTCGGTAATTGAGACATTACCCTATACAAAAAAAATGGTAAATCACCCGAGCCCTTCTCCTAAAAATTAACCCATATTTCTGTAAAACAAACTCGCGATTGCACAAGTAGTCAAAGACTTAGTAGAACGTGTTCGAACACGCGTACGATCATCGCGCGTCTGTTGATCAACAAAGGCGGAAGTCAACATGGCTGTAGTGGCGAACCTAACAGAGAAACAACGGGAACGTTAAAGTCGAATATCTCAAAACTAAGCTATTGCGACGCAAACGTTAATTACTCATGAAAAACATCTTAGAATGCCTTATTCTACCTAAATATTGCGACGAAAAGAGTTTGATTGGGGTGTATTAGTAAAAAAAAGTTTGACCTCGCAGATAACATTAGCATATTTCCCGTGTAAGAATATAATCAGAAATTTTAGTAGAATATGGAAGCCTATTAATGAATACTGGAATATGAAATATATTTCAAAACAAAGGAGGTACGGAGCGAAGGAGGTTGAAATCCGCACTTGTCTTGACGCAAAATATTTTCGTCCTGCTAATAATTGTGCTGGTTCGTACAGTTGCTTCCTTTCCAGATACATATTTTATTATTTCAAACGAAGAGATGGAGGAATTAGAGATTGAGGAAGACTCCCACGCTCAACTTATTGAGCACAGGTTCCCCCGATGGCTCCTCGAGGCGTGCGGACGAGTGGGCTCGTGCATAATAGCTTCCTTCTGGCTGGTGATCAGTTGTCATGTGGCCATCTACCGAAGTATGCGAACATCCTTTAAGTCGAAACCTTACGCCTATTCTCTTGCAATATTATTCGTGATAGTTGCAATTGGGGTACTTATAGCTGTGGTCGAGAAAGTGAAGAAGCCAGTTAAGAAGGTACACCCATTTCACAATTTTACCATTCTGCATGACTACGCCCTGCCTGACAACGAGTACTCGCACGATCTCACTATCGTCGGAAGGAGTAAGTATTCCACAACGAGCAGGCACTCAGTTTTCGCCATTATATCTGGTAGATGAGCGTTTCTGCTCGTAGCTTAGGGCTAAATCAAGCATCCTCTTTATTGTTAAAATGCACTCGAGGGCTTAAAGGGGCTGTGAGAAAATGAAGCTTTAAATATCTCTAAGGGGACTTAAACTCGGCTCCGATGAATTCCTAAAAAATCATTTTACGGCAGATTTGAATGCCTACAGATCCCGGCAATGGATTCCATGCCAGCCAGATATAGAAAAATTCTCAGTGTAACTAGAGAAAGTGGGGCGTTGCCATTCCAGAGTATGACGCTTGTGCGGGTTCAACTTGACAGGCTCTACCAAGCAGTGAAAATTTGCATTTGCAAATCGTAAAGCTGGAAGAAAAAAAACTTGGCGGCATCCTTTAGTAGTAGCTCTACACGAACTGGTTCGTGCTACGCATGATGGGCCGAAACGCACTAAAAGCAGTTCAGCGAGAAGCTGGCAGGCAGGCTGACAGTTTTTGTTAAACACGGAATACATTGGAGCGCGCACACCGAACAGCGGCAGCGACCTGCTAGACTACCGCTGTTTGGTGTGCGCGCTCCAATGCACTCCGTGCTTCCCTAAAGCTGCCTGCCAGCTTCTCGCTGAACTGCTTTAAGTATGTTTCGGCCCGAAGCCAAATTTCCTCAGAGGAGTAAACGGAAGAAGCAAATTACGGATCATCAAGAGCTATGGCGCCATCGACGGAAGGCTCTTACTCAACTACCCATTCTTCCCTTCCGGTACTCCCTATTTTTGAGGGTCAGGGTCCTTGAAACAGCTGTGCAGTTATCAAATACTGAGACAGCATGCCAAGCATTGTAGAGCTCGCTTGTCTAGGTTAATCGAAGCTGGTAAGCAAAATTAGGTGCGGGTAAAGTATGAGATCCATATTTATTGTATATAATTCCGACAGTCACAAAACTTAACAGTAGTTATGATCAAAGAAATATAAGTGAGCCCTCATAAGGCTAGGTAGGAATGGACTGGTTCAGTTAACATTGAAAATTAAGCCTATTGCTACGAGAGCCCTTTGGAATGTTAGCCAAACCAGTCTAGGCTTTCACCTAACCTTACGAGGACTCGCTTACACTGTTGTTGATCTCCTACTTACTAGCATAAAATATTGACTATATAATGAGTTTGACAGGGGACTCCGTGTCATTCATATCCTTCGAGGTGGTGCTGCGTCGTCTCGGACATGAATAATACTCAATAGAGCTGTGCATGAAGAGGGTTGCCGTTGACTCTAAGATTATTGAGCCGCTTGAGGCTGCAGTACTTTCCACTGAACCAGCAACTGACATGGTACTCTCGTAAATCGAATAATGTTTCTGTCAAAGCTAGCGATGTTCTACAAAAGTACACCGCATCTTAAATTAGTTTTAGCATGACAGTGCTGCATTTGCTCTACAACACGGAGATTCGATGCCTGATAACTTACAGTATATGACTAACATCTTCGCTGAAAATTCCTAAGCAGCCTTGTTACCGGAAATTCCAGGGTAGTCAAAACATTGCATGCTCTTACAGGCTAACACAGAAAAGCTTAAGTGTAAATTTGACATACTTATGAAACTGTGATAATCTTGCTTGCTTACTTATTTACTTGGTTGTCACCGTATACAAAAATCTTCACTATTAAACATAGAGAATGAACTGTGAAGAGTTCGGAAAGGTTCTAGGATAGGTTTTTAGTGACCAGTGGGTCATGAGAAGTCTAGTACCTATTAAGGCCTTGCCTAGTTGCGCCACATATCAATAGATACGTGAGTTTTCTTATTATAAGAATGCGTGACACACCGTAGTTGCGTAGGTATGATATAGGAACAAACACATCAATATTTAAATAATACAAATGTGGAGATGAAAGTCCTGCAATGAAAATTTCCATACGCCCACTGCAGACGATAGTATGTTCTTTGTTTTCACTGAACAGCGTTCGAATGCGTTACTACGTTTACGTTAACAACGAAGTAAGTCACTTTCTTCTGAGCGGTCATTTGCATCTAATTCGAAGTCACAAAAAATAATACCGGTGACACGTTTTGAGCCGCAGATATTACAGCTAACATTTTATGAGAACTTTTGGTCGAGATGAATTTGTTTGTAACAATACCACGAAATATTCGAAAGGGAGGTGAAAACAAGAGAAAAGACTAGCATCTGCAGCGGACCCTAGTTGTTCCGGCCCTACCAGTTTTCTCTGCTGTCCAATTAGTTTTTCAAGTAGCGGAAAGCCATGAACTAACTAGTAAAAGATACAAATTATCTAAAGGTTTCATTTTTCAGAAAATTTCAGTATACACAATATTTTTTTTTTCAGAAGCCTGTATGAGATCGTGCCTGGAAAACAGTCACTGCAACACCGTCGAGTTCCGATCCCATACCAAAAAAGACCAGTGCCGCTGGTACCTGCACACGCCCTTCTTTTACAACCTAGTACCAATGTACCACAAGTGGTCCACCATCCACGTGCATAGTAGTGTGGGTGAGTGACTGGGAAGTATGTAGTTTTGAGTAGTTTTGTGTAAGCAGCGCCCATTCTACCAGTTTGATTTATGCCTACACATGATTTCATCGGAGATGATGCTGGACGATCCTAATTAATAAAGTCGAGGTGGAAGTAAAATTTGATTGGCTTAGTAGCTGTTTTTAATACCAAGACCTCGATTACCTTAACAGTGCGGATAACAATATTAGATTAAAGACAGGCTGGTATTTTTCCATGGGTAGTCTACAGAAAGCGCGATTGACATACATTTCATCCAATATGTTTTTCTTCAAGTTAGCGTACACTAGTTATCACTGTGGTATGATGACAAAACAAGTTTTACCTATTTTTAAATTGCATTGAAATGATATAGTTAGTATTAGTTACTATGTTTTCCCCCTTAGTTACGTACTGCATGTATGAGACTTACCCAATTGCTGAACGAACTCTATTTCCGAACAAACAGTTATATTTGATACGTGAAAGTAATAATCCCATCAAATAATAACTGTTTGTTCGGAAGAGAGTTAGTGCGGCAAATGGGTAATTCCCTATGTCATCTCTTGAGCATAAAATTGTCGTTAAAATTATTGGAAACGAAACTTAATGAGCCCGAGGTTTAACATAAAAAATTTTGCGATCTATTTTGAATCACTGAAATTGTTAATTCGTAGATGTAGTAATTGTTTCAAAAAATACACTGAAGTGTCGCTCGTATTAGTTAACGCTTCGAGTACAGTCAGCTCACTGAACGTAACGCGAACGGCTCACGTTAATATTTCTTCTGTATCAGCAATTATTGCAATTTATTAAAGCGCTTACACTTTTTCCAAAGTTCTGAAAGCTAGTTTTTGATCATTCCCTATTTTGTTAAGAACAATTCTTGAGCAAAAATAAACACAGGATTATAAAGGGTGACGTTTCGGCAATCAACAGATGCCATCATCAGGCAAATTAAAATCTGAAACAAATGAAAGTCAACATGAATGAAAGTGCACAGAAGATTTCATATAGGTAGCATTTTGAACAAAAACAAAGGCTCTGCTATGCACGGGTCCTATCACGATGGAGGTTGAAGCAGAACTGGGGACGAGCTATTAGAAAACTTCATGAATTTTACAAAATGAATCCTACCATTGATATTGCCTACCTGAAAATGTTAATTTGTCATAGGTATTATGTGATGATAAATACACTGCTAATTACCAATATTTTATCAAGAAGCATCAAAAATCAACACTGTTATGAAAATTTGAACGCAGTCAACTTGATGGAAGAGCATATCAGGAAAATCAACATGCAATAATTTTTTCTGCAAAAGATGCCTATTGGCCTAGAGATGTGTATGCACTGCAGCAGTCGATCACAGACTGTCTGAGCCATAGCTTCAGAGACAGTACTAATTTCTAGTAAAGGTCAGTACCCCCGCAATAGCTTGAGCACGCCAGAGATACTGGCGGGGCTTGAGCAGCAAAAATTCTTTTGTCTCGCGTACAGCCGAACCCCGGCACTATTGCACTTGAGCTCAGAACTCGCATCCTACTGTATAACAGCCGCGGTAACTATGCACTATTTGCAGTTGCTTTACAGAGTTTCCTCGCTGTGTCAGTCAACTTTTTGCATTATAATCAGTACGGAGAGATATCCATAGCTGTAAAATATATACTGAATAAAATGAGTTTCTGTCGCTACTGGAGCCATTTTCACTTCAGCAGGGAGTCCTAAAACCAATATACAAAACAAAACAATTATCATTTATTATCTCGTATACAGGGTACAATGGATACACCTATCGAGGTTTTCTTATTGCCTTAATTCTAGAAATTTGAAGATCCAGTAGCGTGAAGAGCAGGAGAAGCAGTCCGTGATGAGTCAATATAGGATCCCTCATCGTGCATCGCCTCTGGGAGTTTTGTGTAAAAAATTTCCACAGCACGATACAGTAATTGTTTACCTGATGAGCATTACAAGAATCTACGTATCCGTTCCCGGTTTTGACACAAAACGCCAATCATTTCAATTTAGGAAGCTGAAAATTATCAAAAAATATTTGTATTTTAGATTGCATTATGTGTGTGTGTAGCCTAGGCCCAATACGTGTAAAGCTTTAAAAGTGATTTATATTGCCATGCAGGAGCTCCCTATGTAATTGTGAATACCTAACGGTAAATGCTATTTTTGTTGACTTACAGTGCTTCCTGGCAAGGTGTTCCAAGATGGCTACTACTACTTTAAGACCCCGGGCACTGTACAAGCGAGGCTGGCAGCGGCTGAGTGCGAAAAATACTCTGATTTTTATTACTTTGCCGTGGATGAGTACGAAAACCTTGCCATTTCCCAGGCTGAAATTATCTACAACGACCATTTTCTTACAACAGGTACGATCGTGTTTGATGGGTATGGATCCATAGCATAGGATGGATCTGCCGCTATGTCCAGAGCTAGGCTAGTCCAGTTTGCTCTTATGGGACGCCGCACTAACTGGGGGATCTTTTGGACATCTGTTGTGCCCAGAATCAATAGGTTTTACTTTGAAATATTACATCCTCCGCTTCTAGTGCTACTCATTATTAGTTGATACTGCCCTCAGCAGACCTTGGTGGGGCCATTCCCTGCCAGAGTATATATATATTATACGGGCCTCTCAAACCTAAGGGCTGGCTCGAGTGCCTTCTCTCTGGGGGGTGTTGCAGCTGGCCGCAGTTCCTGCTAAGAGGGTTAGCTCGTCAAGTTTGATAGTTTAATACTTCCCCTTTTGTTCCTCGAGGTGGGCCGCCGAATGGTGGTAAGCGCCTCATCTCAAAAGCTTGTTCCCTGTTAAATATATAAGGGCCTGGCGAACCTATAGGGCCAAACCAGAGTAACTTTTCCGCAGATGTTTCAGCTGGTCACAGTGCCTGCTAACAAGTTTAGTTTGGTAGGATCTTTATATGAGGGCCCTGGAACAATAGGGGCGTAAGCGACATTTTTTTAAAATATATAGGAGAGCCACTTAGACAATTCACTGGTGTAATAAGGTACAAAATTATAGACTTCACGTACGATTCTCGACCATTTCTACTAGGATTGACGCCTTTCTGACTTCACGGAACGACAGGTCACTATCTGTACTATCCGATGGTGCAAAAAAAAAAAAACTAGTTGAAAAAAAAAAAACTGTCGCTTACGCCCCTATTGTTCTAGGGTCCTCATATTTCTTTCTGTTCCGCTAGGTGGGCTGTCGATCGAGATAGCCGACCTTAGTCCGCGGGACTCCTCAACTCCTTCTCGTGTGGAAGATCACGAAAGGGGCCATCCACTCCATTGTCTTTTCCTGTACTCTGCGCCTTCTTTCCGCCAGTAGTAGCGCGCAAGTATAGAACTCGCCTATTGACTTTACCATCAGATTGAATTTCCGTCAGAATGGCCTAATAAAACGGCGCATCAATGCTACAAAAGCGTCTTCGTGCCAACTGTTGCGGGTGCTAATCTACGACTCTAATAATATTTTTAGTGATGATAGCATCTATTAGTCCATACTTAAATTTATAAAGCAGTAAGAGATTTTCCTTACGCAGCAATGCATTTCCGGCGGTCGCACGACTTTCAATCTTCAGCTGCCTCATAAATCTTAGGCATTCAATGACGCATATGGTAAGCCGCATTCTTACGTGGATATTTCTATCCTGGATCTCGTGTTAATGGGTTCGTATCTGCAGAAATTCTCCCCTGCAGTGGGGATGCCGTTCAGTTCCATACCAGGACATTTATGATTCTCCCCTGAACCAGGGAATGATTTTTGACATCTCTGTAAAGTTAGTACTTGCTCATCTCCTATTTCAAGAAAGCGTGCATTATGCATATCTTTGAATTAAACTGAGCAGTACCTCTCACTCCAGTAGCCACGAGTTACCAATACTCCAGAGGTTACTTCAGCTGTATAGTTTTGTTATCGCATCATCTTTATATCCGTGACAGTTTTAATTCTCTTTCTTATATCTCTAATTTTTTTTTCGGTTATATGATATCGTATATTTTATCTGTGCGACAGCCACCACATGGGGTTTAAGACTGTTACAGTACATTTAAGCTGTCACGGAGTGGTTCCTTAACGTAAAGTTGAGGTGCAACAAGAAGGCTGAAGTTGATTGAAACTTCAGATGGAAGCATTCACCCCACCACCTTTAAGCGAGATGCTGACTTATACGCTATACGGTCTTACGGGAAACGTGGATGGAATATACGTCATAGGGCTAGGGAAAGTAGGTTCACAAATTCTCAGGGAACTCTTGCCCCATGCAGAGGGGTCATTTTCGTGCTCGCTTTGCATCCTCTCACTACTATAATCCTGATGATGATGCTTTATATGGTTTTCTTGACTAGTTCTTTCCGAGTGGGAACGCCCTTGTGCATGGATTCAAAGTTTCTTACAACATCCTGTATATGCAGTATTATTCTCACAATTAGATAGTTTTTTTGGTGGAGGCAGAGGCTTGAATTTTTCTCAGTTCCTTTCAGATTGAACTTGAAAGAATCTGTCCTCAGACCATTATAAGAATGTCGATTATCCGTGATATTATAATTAATATCAAATCCAGAACGCAATCAAAAGTGGCAAAATGATTCGGCTGTTTTTTTGAATATACCATGAAATATAAAAAGATAATTCGCTATAATTCAGGATAACTAATTGATGGGTCTCCGCAACGGGCAGAGAATGGGCCTTAGGCATAAATTCAAGATAGGTTTTCTCATACTATATTGCGGGAGGTAGCGCACTCACGAGATCCCCATAGGTACTTTTGCTTTAGCTAGGCCTTGAAGGCTACAGTTTTTTATGCCCTCTTTACATCCTTCCATCTACACATTCCTGCTAATAACACTCTTTGACAGGGCCTAACCTCGTCAAAAGATAGCTATATGTGCCTCACGAACCCAATGGCTGTACAGAGTGCCTTCTCTGTAGGGGTTGTTGCAGCTGGAAGCAGTTATTGCTAAGAAGGTTCGTTATCATAAAAAATACACTAGACTGGCGACGTGAGAGCGGAGGACACTCCATAATTTACAACCTCGACGCAACCAGCCCAGCAAGCAACAAAAAATGAAAGAAGAGATTGCTTAAAGCTGCCAATACCCGCACCAGCAAAGGCAGAGGCATCGAGAACATTCCAAACATCCTCACATGATAAAAAAAACGAAAGAGAATACTGGCCTGCACGGCATCGTATCAGTTATAAGGCAAACTGATGAAGAGCAGCAGTTCGCGGAGTATACCTTACCCGAACAAATGGCTCCGGAAAAAAAAACAGTGGATGAATAGGGCAAGTATATAGTTTATAGAGACAGCAGACCATACCATGTCTACGACGAGGCGCCAGATCACAAGGCACAACGCCATCCAGCATGAATGCGCAGCGATAAGCTACTGTCAAGAAAACTCAGATGACAATCGGCAGCAGAATCTTAGACTTAAGCAGTATTCTGAAAGGGAGAGGACACAGCAATTAAAACAGCGACGTGCCAACAGCACTACCGAACCAAACGCCCTCCAAGCAAGTCGAAGAAGACCGATTTTGTACGATGCTCGTAAGGCAACCAAACGGATGTGGGGCTCAAACGTCAACTTTGGATCAAAATTGACACCCAAGATACCAAGTCATTAACCACAAGAAGCGACGCACCATCCAGTATGAGTGCTGGGAAAGCAGGTCTCACCGTTTGTTAGGTTAAGTAGGTTCGCTATACTTCTCTTTCTGTTCCAGCGAGGTGGTATACCGAATGCTGGATAGTGACGATCCTATCGGACGATCACCTCCCGTGTGAGTGGGAGAGGAATGTAGGGAAGGAACCCACTACACAGTGTTTTTCTTTTCTCTGCCTTCTCTTTTCGGCCCTCAGGGATACATTCTTGTGGGTCTTATCCCTGTCAGCACATACAGTACAGTGCATGGTCCTCACGAACTCGAGGGCTGTCCAGAGTGCCTTCTCCGCATGTGAAATGCAACTGGCCCCAGTTCTTGCTGAGAAGGTAAAGTTGTTTGGTAGACTCTATACGGTACTACAGTTTCTGCCCCGCGAGGTGGGCCGCCGAATGGTAGTACGCTATTCATCCCATAGCACTCGTTATCTGCTCTCATATCGCGAGCCGAGCCACGGAAGGGACCCTCCGCACGAGTGTTTTCTGTCTTCTTTTCTTTCGTTTTTCCTTT
>LQNS02000303.1:9098802-9119078 GCA_001587735.2 Parhyale hawaiensis
CATGCCGTACACTTAGCTGCCTTCTTTCTTCATGCCGTACACTTAGCTGCCTTCTATCTTCATGCCGTACACTTAGCTGCCTTCTATCTTCATGCCGTACACTTAGCTGCCTTCTATCTTCATACCGTACACTTAACTGCCTTCTATCTTCATACCGTACACTTAGCTGCCTTCTATCTTCATACCGTACACTTAGCTGCCTTCTATCTTCATAACGCGACAGGTGATGCTGTCTACTGTTCAATATTCACCCTAGTTTTCTCATAACTCGCTGCTCTTGTACTCTTGAATCCCGTGTGAAAACACCCTCCTACATCTTGTTTAATTTTCTACTGACGTACCAAAAGTTCGTCACATATCTCGTAAGATAATTGACCATATCAAAGAATCTAATAACAAAGGGTGTGCATTGGTGTGTAATTATTCAATAACATTTGTATATTTCTGAAATTTGCGTCCTTAATTATGCTGTTTATACTATTTCTAAATTGAAAAATACAGTTGCTAAATAATGCTTCCAAGGGGGGGAATTTTAATTTGCTCAATAATAAAAGTGGACAAAACACGAAGTGAATTTGCGGCGTGTAGAACATTGCCGCTTAATGTATCTGCATGCGACGTCGTTGGCAGAATAATTTATTGGAAAGAAATGTCTTGTACTGTAGTTACTGAAACTCTTGCGCGGTGTACATGGAGTTGAACAAAACTACGTACAGTCTTACAGTTTTGCAAGATTTTTCTTAGGATGTATATGAGAGACTCGCTGTATTATTCGTGAAGGAAATTAATTTTTTTTCTTGGCGTTATTGAAGTGAATGGTTTTAAAGAAATATCTAGGTAAATATAAGCTGGAACTAATATCCAATTGCCGCATACAATGTAAAGTGCAAAAATGATACATCGCTGAGTTTTTTTTTATCGAATCCCCTCGTAGGCCATAGGGTTAAGAGAGTTACGATCACCCATCGTACGTTATGGGAGCAGCGCCCCCAGGGGGTTTGTGTATGTTACCTTAGCCGTTAGCTAGGCCTTTGCAATGTCTGTCTTTCGTGCCTACTTGTCTTTCATCCTGATTTCGTACTCCTACTGATTTCACTTATAGGGACGGTGCGGTAAAATCGAATTATTGGTTTAAGACTGTTCTAATTGTCACTTTCCTATAAAGTTTAAATAATGTAATAGTATATGTAACCATATTAACAGCGGCCACGGTAACGTGACTGCTTTTAGGCCCTGTTCGCACTTGGGACAGTGTTTGGTCAAGTCGCAAGTAGCTACTTGTCACTCGACTAACTGCTTACTAAAACTCGTCCCCACTATATTATATTTGAAGTGTGTACAGTGCAGTAGTGGCTACTCCCTAATGAGGGGCTACTGCCTGCTGACTTGTCTGAAAAATAGAACAGAAAGAAGAGAGAATTTAGTCCAGTAGATTAGTAATTGACTAAACAACTTGACTGAAATCTTGCTGTTCGGCACTTAACTACTTACCACTTGACTGAATACCATCCCAAGCGCGAACAAGGATTTATTGTTTAAGACCCAGTGCATACGAGAAGAAGCTAAAAATTACTGGGAGTGGTATTTTACCTAGAAATGCTCGCACAGACTCGGGACGAATTCACTAGAATAGGTCTAGGCTATTTTTTTTTTTTCGTTGCGTTCGAGCAATTCAAAGAAACTTACAGTCCAGTTTTCCCTGTACCTATTGACTACTACGGTTGGCGTTTTCTTTAACACTTTACGTTCAATGGTTGGTATTCAATCTACAAAGTCAAAAGTAAGGTAGGAAATTGTATCTAGATTATAAAGCCCAATGCAGACGAGAAGCGAAAATTGCCGAAAATGGAGTTTCGCCAACAAATGATATAGCAGAACCTGAAAAAAGTTATCCGAAGCATACATTCAGCAAGATTGATCTAGGCCCATCTTCGTAGATTTCGGGCAATTCAAAGCAATTTGCAGTTCAATTTTCCCTGTTATCTACTTCATACTATGTACTTAAAACCGTATTTTCTCAAAACTTTACTTAAAATGGCAGCAACTGAAACAGTTTTGCAATAGCTCATAGAGGGCCGGGGCGTAAGTTCCGGTGTGTCTTTGGGAATGGGCCTATAGGTTCATCTACTGCCGCCTATCTAATCTAAAAAAAAGTTAAAAATGAATTGGTCTCCAGGTTACAACGATGATAGCTAGCCGCCACTCGTCTAGTGAATTATTAATAAATATTAATTACGCGCCAAACTTGACGATCCGACAATTTTGTCTGATTGAAATCAGCAAAGATATCGCTCGTGTGCGCACTTTACAACCTTCGATGCTGCGAGCAGCCTATACTAATCAGTTTATGTAACCTTGGCACGGCTTCAGCTAGCCCAAGATTTAACTGAAAAAAAAAGAAAAATCTCAGTCATTACTGCAATTTTCACATCATCGCAAGTGGGAATGGTGAAATTTCATCTAACATTCCTAATTATGAGCAGTTTAAGTCAACAACGATTGATATTTCAAAACTTAGTGCACGATGTTCATAGACGTCGTGCTAGAGTCACGGCCACGACTGTGCAGTCGAATTAGATGAGTTGGCTTTAGGTTGCTACAGGCAACATAAGTGGGCACCGGGCTTAATACTTTTTCCTTGGACTGGACGTGCTCGGACCATGTTCGAAACACTGACCCAGACCTGTACTTTGGGAGGTCTAGGCTTTACGTCTTCACCGGGCTTATGTCATGGCAATTGCAAGATCCTTCCTCCCGCTACGTGTGAACTGAAATGTTGTGCCAAGCTTGGCGGTCCGACACTTTTGTCTTGTTGAAATCAGTGAAGGTGCCAGTCGTCTGCGCACTCCTTAACAAAACACACTCGCGCTGACTTCTGAATATACCGTCGCGTAGTCATCGTCGTCAGGGCGGGAGCACACTGACGCAAAAGTTGCATTATCGCTCAATTCCCCGTGCGATTAGTCCGGCTGCCCACTAACAACTTTCGTTGTCGCTAGTAGCCTAGAAGCAACTTAGCTAATCCGACTGTGCAGTTGCCGCCGTGACATCAGCAATACGTCTATGAACATCGTGCTATAATTCTTGAAATATCAATCATTGTGGACCCAAACCGTTCATGATTAGG
Source organism: Parhyale hawaiensis (assembly GCA_001587735.2). Classification (NCBI taxonomy): domain Eukaryota; kingdom Metazoa; phylum Arthropoda; class Malacostraca; order Amphipoda; family Hyalidae; genus Parhyale; species Parhyale hawaiensis. Next base: position 9,101,930 of record LQNS02000303.1, read on the forward strand.
AGCGATTGTTGAAAGTTTAATATTCTCACTCGCTAGGGTGTAAAAATTGCAGTAGCGACTGGAATATTTGACAATCTTTGAAGCAGTCAAATTTTGTGCAAGCTGAAGCTTCATAGCTTCGATTAGTGGCGTTGCCTCTAAGCTGCTAGCGGCAACGAAAGTTGTTAGTGGGCAGCCGGCTTTATATAGCCGCAAACAAAGCTTCGGCTTGCACATTGTTACGCTACTAAAAAGAATACCTATCTAAAATATGGGTAATTTTTTGTAGTTGGCATGCCGTGGCATTAATACAGTAAGCACATACGCATATTAATGCCATTGCCCAGGATGCAGACTTTCGTCACTGGAAATTATTGCAGTGTCGTACAGTAACATAAGCTATATTTGACTACATGAAATTAAAGATTTAGGCTATTCAAAGTTGAGTACAGTAACTGAGATATCGTCAGTGGAAAAAGGTGAAAATGAAAACACTTATTTTGAAATGTAGATTTTGTTAAGAAATAATCGGCTCTTAATATTCCGGAAGTAGGCTTTTGTTGTACTTTTAAATGAGGCAACGACTAATAAATTTAGCTTGGCTTCGAGATTTGATCGACTTCGTAGCTTTCAGGTTTACGCAACAATGACGTAAAAGAAAAAGTGGAACTACCGTACAACCGGGCATTTCCCGCATGGTGCATCACGGAGGTTAAACTGCTAAAGTAATACTCAAATTACTAATTTGTGATTCCAAAATTCTTCCTTTATTTGAAGTAAGGTTTAAGAATGCTCACAACTATTTTCAACATGAAATTCAGTTGCCGTAATGGATATTAATGACTAACTTTTAATTTTTGTCATCTTAAGCAGAACAAGTTAGCATTGATCAGCTGTCATTAGATGACTTTTTAGGTAGCCTAGCGCGATTTCAAAGTTTGTCTCTCCTTGTGAATGCTTACCTTATTCACATATTGGTAATATTCGTTAAGATGTAAGATACCGTATTTTCATACTACAAGGCTGTAATGACTTGGTATCCTCTCTACTTTATTGCTTCCACCTTCCCTTTCCTGTCTCGAGCTTCGTTAATTAACGGTTAAATTTGTGAACTACGGAACCAGCAGGCAATAGGTTTCGGGAATCCCGCGCTGGCATATTCGGCTTAATTTTCATTAGAATTCTCTCTATTTTATGGGCTAAGAGTTACAAATCTCATTATTATAGCAATTTTTCTTCAAGTTGGGAAAAATAGACCGATACCGAGACTACTGGCGTTCGGAATATCTTGCTGCTGGCGTGTAGCACTTTGACTCTTAAAGGTCTTTTTCTTTTTTGTGTATCTTCTCTCATGGTTCTTCCCTTACCCGGCAGACCGAGGTGCAGTGCATATGTTTATCTTTCTTACAAGGCACATTTTGTTTTTCCAACATCATTGGAATGCCTGAAGCTTATAAAGGTAAAGTCAACTTAGACCACACCCTCACTTGGGAAACCCACATGCACTGGTGTGTGCTGCGGGTTTAGGCGCACTGGCCCCAAATAAGTGTAGTTGCAGTCGACCTCGGGTCACCAAGAACTATGGCGCCAATTTGACGGAAGGAACAAATGACCTGAGACCACTCACCCCCCCCCTCCCCCTCATCTCTGAGGAAGGCAGTTCCGCGACGGCGCCGTGCATGCACACACAACTGCCGAGTCAGCACACCAAGATCTGCAAAAGCTCGCTGACTGGCTGGGCATTGAATCGACGAGCGATACAAGGTGTTAGAGCTGCTGCTAGTGTGATCCATTGATTTATCGATAAAAAAAAAGGTTTAACACGTTCGTTTTTTTTATTTTCAGCAAAGAACTAGCGGCAAAATGATGAAATCCCACGAAAGCTTAAGGAGTAGTGACGAAGTGCGACCCGACAATGTCGAACAGAGTTCCATTTGGCGGAGAATCAGGCAAAACTTTTATGTAGCATCGCGTAATTTTTGGTCACGGTTCGAGCACACGTGGGTTTCGAAGCACCTATGCGACTCTCCCCCATTTTGCTCACTTATTTGCCTATTCGGTGTTGCGATAGTAGTTGCTATGGTTATCATTGCGGCGGTCGGATATGCGCATGTGGATCCAGTAACTGAAGAATTCCAGAGTCTGGAAAACTACACCATGGATTTGGACGTTTTCGGACATGTTGCTCGAGGCGAAGATGGTAAGTTTTTATTTATTTACTGGCTGCCTCTGAGAAATTGATAATAATTAGGTCTAAGTTAAATGACCGTTGGCAATTGCCGTTCTAAATCACATTACTTTGCAGTTAGAGCTATCCTTTCAATTCAGTGACAGCATCTGTTGGACATTACTGAGCCATACATTTTATGGGAGATGCCTAATGCGCCACAGATGCTTATTTACATTTTTCCATACGAGTTGGTAAGGATTTGCTGAACGGAAATGACACGCTTACCCTAGCTTGATTAGGGACGCTATCCATTGCTTCCAGGGGAATTTCTTTCGTTACTTGAGACTGAATCTGTTTTTGGGCCAAATACAATTTTTTGTTTCTTATTGCTTTCGCTGACGGGAGGGAAACTCCCATGTGAGACGATTATCCACACACGACTTCTTTGCATGACAATCCCAGCCCTCTTCTATTTCTGTTTCTTGAAAAAATGAACCTTGTCGGCTAGTGACTAAGTAGTTAAACAATGCATAGCTTACAATAAATTCCGCATAGGGATGTATAACCTTGTTTTAAGGCTATTTTTCTCAGTGTGTCTGTGTTTTTACGATGTAGTTGGTTAAAACACCCGCATACAAGTTTACATATGAAATGTAGTTAGCTGAGGATACATGGCGTTTTAATTTCCAAATTTTCGTAAGTTTACTTCATTTCTTCGTCCATTATCGGACTCGAAGTGGCTTAAAATAAAAATTACTGTGCTGGTAAACCCCAGTTTAACTTTGAACTTCAGTTTATCTTATTATTTATATTTAATAGCGTCATGTCTTCGGGAAGGAAAGTTTCACCCATTATCGTTACCAATATATGTTACCTACTTACTATAGCTGGTTAAAATAGTAAAGTCTACACTAAAGAGTTACTTTCGGACAGTAGTATCAATATTATTTGGATTGTCCTTTGAAAAGTTCAGCTACATGTGCACCTGGTATTGTAGGCATAGCTATGCTGGCCTGAGGTCCTCTTGTAGTTGTTTAAAATTTCTAAACTTTCGGCGAAGTATCGCGTGTGATGAACCTCAATCTTTCAACGAAAATGCAGACGTTTTCCTTAGTTTAATACCCTAATGTTGACCTCGCAGTGCTACTTTAGTATTAAGGTTTCCTGTCCTGCTTTTTCCTACTGGAAAAAGCTTCTGCTTCGAAACTACATATAAAGGTAAAGTCAACATAGACCACATCCCCTCACCTGGAAAACCCACATGTACTAGTTTGTGCTGCGAGTATAGGCCCACTGGCACCAGATGAGCAAGTGTAGTCGCAGTCGCCCTCGGGTCACGAACTATGGCGCCAATTTGACGGAAGGAACAAATTACCCGAGATCCCCCACCCCCTCATCTCTGAGGATGGCAGTTCCGCCACGGCGCCGTGCATGCACACATAACTGCCGAGTCAGCACACAAAGATCTGCAAAGAGCTCGTGTGCCTCACGGGGCATCGAACGAGCGATGCAAGGTGTCAGAGCTGAGAACGGAAGCATGCAGCTACCGAGGCGGCAACCGTAGCTTGGTATTACATCTCATTAGCTCGTGCTGTCCATTTTCTAAACGGTATTAATAACATTCTTATAAGATAAATTTGCTTTAGCTACTTCACGCACACTTGAGCGAGGACTAATCTATTCAGCCCGTCGACTCCGGCTATGATATCGATCATAGCCTAAGCAGATATCCTAGAGGACAAAGTTACTGTATAGAGGAGAGAACTAGCGATCGTTTTATTCATAGAAAAATAGAAGAAATTCTGCACAGATACTGCACGCAGAGTAGAGCGGTTAAAATACGTTTTAACAACGGTCCCCAGTGCTTTCTCCGTAGGGGATGTTGCAGCTTGCCATAGTTCCTGCTGACGAGGTTAGTTTTGTAAAGTTAGGTACGCTCTCAATACTTCCCCTTCTGTTTCGGGAGGTACGCTGCTGATCGAGGTGGCCGACCTATTTCCGCTAGATTCCTACCTTCTTGTTTTTCGTTTTTCTCCCCTTTGTGGAGTAGCTGACCGGAAGCGTTCAGCCGTGACGGGGGTTGGAAATGCACAACTTGCGCCTTTTTCCTGTCAGTAGCGCACTGAACACTTGGACTTACAGGCAGAAAGGCCGAGATAAAAATAATCGATTATTTAAAACTAGATGTAGCTGCTTCGCGTCCTAGTGGCGCACGACCCTGTGTTAAACAACAGGAATAGTTCAACGCGATATAAACATTGTGTCCCTGATGTGCTAGTACACTTCATACCATTACTAAAATACATTTAAACTTCAGTGGACGATTTAACGTTTTGCCTATCAGAATAGTACTAATTAGTGTGTGTCATATAAATACATATAGTTTGCTTCAGGTGTGTCCGAATCTTCCATCTTCATTTAAAAATCTGATCCACATAGCTTTGGCTTATGTGGGACGGCACTCAAATTCAAAGTTTTCGATTTGCCAATTGGGGCTGAATTTCAGGAGTTTGTCATAAGTCGCTTACGATTACCACCTGAAACTGTCGAAAGGACGAATGAAGTGTTCACAGGGGCATCCCCTCGGGGGCATGCGATGGGTATTAAACCGTAAGGTGAAGTTAGCTAGGTTCCAGGGGGCCCTGTAAGTTACCTTAGCCTTAACTAGGCCTTTGAGACGCCTTTTCTTCGTACTCATTTGGTTCTATACCATTTCAAACTCCTACTGTTGATGCTAGTTTCTGTTCTTAGTTTTCTCGCCCGAATTGTTGTTCTTATGCGCGTTGAACCTTGGTCGGAACACACTCGATTATAGATTCCACATGTTGCTCGGCATACCTTGTTAGATCACCTTTGTTGTGAAGACAGAGGTTTAAAATATTCAATGTAATAATAATAATAATAATGTAGGGGCATATGATTGGTCAAGTCACGGGGATAAGTTTATTCGATACGCGCATCCCGCTTTATGGGGGTGGTAGCTCAGGTGGCGCCAATAGATTCTTCAACACTGATTAAGCCGTCCAAGATAGTTCCCGTCCTCATCGCTGCTCTCCAGTATCATGCTTTCATAAATGATAATTTGGCTCAATCCATCCTTTTCTTTCCCTTAGGGTGTGATGCGTGGTGATCTTGAGCAGGAATTTCCTTGTACATGGGTTCCTCGTTTATTTTTTCTACGAGAGATTCCCCTCTTGTGACCCTTTCTTCACAGGCTAGGGTACACAATACAAATTCAGAGATCCTCCAAGAAACAAGAGTGTGCACTTATACGAGCAGATATTCGAGTAAATATCAATAAAATTGAGTCGGCGGTCAAAGAAGAATGTATGCATTTTATTTTTACGTGATAACTTAGCTTGACGAGCAAGACTTCAAACCTCAGACCATTTTTTGTGTATGCCAGTCTGTTATAGCCTATCTTTGCTGCTTTTGTGATGTCAGAGTTTATTACAGGTTTCCTCTATCGCTTCTGCAAAGTTTTCCGTAATGAAATTAGTCGTGATCGCAAGAGCAGAAGTGGTGCTGATGTAATTTTTTCCGCCGACATTTATGACTGAGAAGCTTACTAGCAAGAAGTATTATTTCGAGGCTTCAACTCAACTATGTAACAATGACAAAAATTTTATTTTGCAGTTGAAGCCTGCAAACTGCAGTGCTTTCACCGCAAGATGTGTGTTGGATTGCAGTTCAACCCAGCCCTGGGTCACAGGCACTGCTTGATGCTCGTCCATTCTCCCTATTACTACAGTCTGGAGCCCAAGTCCAAGAACAACTCTCACATCTTCATGAAAAACAGTTACGGTAGGTGTGTAAATAGGGTAGAATCTTGCAATATGTTACATGGGAATGGGGTAGAGCCAGGTCTCATTAGAATGGCTAGTCTTAGTTTATTTTACCAAAGCCTTGGTTTCGCCATTTTTTGAGCACAATTTCCGCAGGTTGACCTAAACTATTTTTCTATGAAACAGCCAAAAACTCAGCCATGCTGCGTAAAATAGAGTAACCAGTGGTCTCAAGCGTACTTGTGCTGCTTTTAACTTCCGGCAATAAGATTTCAAGTGGGACACAAACTCGCGTGTCAGAGATACCGGATGAGTGGGGTTGGCTTAAGGCCGGTTCCCACTTGAGCTGGAAGCCAAAATGTGGCTGGCAAGCCAATAGACTCGCTTGTCTTGCAGCTCAAAATTGTGCCAGCAGCTCGTTTCTTAGGCTGGTAGTCGATCATCGACGTGCTTCCAGCGAAAAATTTAATTCCTTGACTTGTACCCTTCAGGTAGCAAATAAATTTTATTTTTTTTTTACTGGCAGCCACGTCAGTCTAGTTGAATTTCAAGTGACGAATTAAAAATTATTAGTGTTGTTTTTAATGTAAAATGGCGAGAAAAGGGATAGTTAACTGGAAAAAGTTGATGGATTTTCTAAGCCGTGTGTCCTTTTTCGAAACATCATGCTCGACAAGCCGAAGTAACCGTCGGAAAGTATCCATCCTCATCCTTGTGTAGGTCTGGAAAACTTCATCCCCCTCATTGATGTCTTGCACTAGTGGTCGGTACTCTATTCTTTCCGTACTTCAGGCAAACAGCGGCTTCACCCGCACTTTCCGTTTTTGGCGCCTTCGCCTGAGCAGTAGCATGGCAGCAGCAAGTTTTTTGGCGGTTCACCATCATCAATACAGTCAACTGGGAACCGAGATGTAAGCATAACCACAACCGGCTTGCGAGCCAAGCTACAAGCCAAGCTTGCAAGCCGATCAGGTATGCTTCAGAGCGTGGAAACTGGCTGCCAGTCACATTTTTGGCTTCCAGCTCATGAAGTGGGAACCGGCTATTAGATCGTCGTTGATGAGCCCAGGGAACGTGTCCCAAGAATTCTTCGCATAGGCTCTTCAGCTCTCTACGGTCTCATTCGGCGAATTTGGTGTACTAATATATTGGGATAATTTAAATGCATCAACACGTGTCACCTTGTAAAGCAAGTTTTGACTGCTTTTTTTGTGGCGGCTTCCTGTACCGTTATGTCGGTTATATTGGAGATTGCGAAGCGAGCATGCATTCATCAGTAGGTGTTCTTTATTGAATTTGTATTTTCGAAGAACGTTTAGCTTCCATTCCTAAAACTGCTATTGCTATGGCCTGACACCGCAGTTTATTTACTGCATTATTGTTTCTGACTGGGAGCGAAAGTGAGCAAGCAAAGCTGTCGGTCATTAAAAGGAGTCGTAAAATGAAGTATGGGTTGCATGACGCGCTTGAGCAATAAGTCTTTTCCAATTTGGTAAGAAAAAATTCCCAATATCATCCATTGCTAGGCTATTTTATAGGATCAGAAAGCGAAAATTCTATTTATCTTACAAGTAGCATCAAATCCATGTAGTCATCACACAGTTATTTTGTCATACAATTATTTATCCTACAGTGGAGTGAACCTACAATTTGATAGGTAATGCACCAGGAATTGTAATTGTACATAGTGCACCTCAGTCTTGTGCACCACGGACGGGGTAAATGGGGGCTTTTGTCGCCTGTTTACTTTATGGGGTATCGGAAGTAATTACCGATGCGTAAAATAGCTCTAGACGCGAGCGCAGAGTCGAAAATAGTCTGCCACGCAGCATAGATGAGGTGATATTCGGTGGCATTGACTTGACCCGTCGTATTTTTTTTTTTTTACAATTCCTGTCCGGCTCTCGTGTCTCTCCTGAGGCGCGTTGTAATATCAACCCTATTCGATCAACCGCTACCTGAAAAAAATGTCTATAACCAAACATAAGGTCGATAGTCACTGGTACTTGATGCACCAAGTGTTGTGCAATTGCATCTCTTCATTAGAATAAAGTGAGTGCAACCACGAGCAAGAACAACGTTCAGCAGAGAAATTTGTTCACTGTAATTTCGTCTTTGAAGTTTTCATGTGAATGATTTCTTTGTTTCTATGGATCGATGTTTTGTAGAGATTACCAGCATCACTGCAACTCAAGTAGCCGTGTCAACCATAATTTTTTTTCGTTATGATTGCAGGAATAAATGTTCAGCGACGGACGAGTTTGGCGTATCACAAGCAACCCTGGCAATGTAATTGCAATACGCAACTGAACGATCGTTTTATGACAGAGTATGCAAGCGTTTCCAACAACTTCGACTCCTCAGGTGGCATAGGGTGGACCATACCCTACGGTTAGGTTAATGTAGGTTCGCTCATCCTATGTAATGGGGAGCAGCGTCCAAGGTGAATCTTGTAGGTTACTTTAGCTATTAGCTAGGCCTTGGGTACGTCTGTCTTTCGTGCCCACTTGGCTTCCTTTCAATTTCATACTGCTACTGAGTTTACTTTCTTCTGTTCTTCCTCTTTGTTCCCGATTTGTTGTTCCCATGCGCGTTGATCCTGTGTGGGAGCAGCTTTATGCATGGTTTCCCAGTTTCTATCGACATGCTACATGTCCCTCATTTCTTCCTCTGTTGGATATGATGCGGCATATTCGAAACTCCACAGATATGAAAGTTATAGAAATAAATTATATTTTTATTGCTATTTTAGACAACTACCTGATAGACCAGCGGTAAGCGGTTACGTGTCCTGGGGAGATAATTAGCTGCTGGTCTCGCTATGGTCGCTAACTGCACCCACTAGAAGAAACCCAGCATCGTGGCCTTTGTGCATGTATCGAATGCTGTTATACGGTATGTTGACTTCTTAAAGAAGGGCTCGCTATTCAACTTGGCGTACCAAAGTCCATTTATCTAATTTGAAAGATAAACCAAAGAATCTGATCTACTATCTGCTATACTAGTGCAGAATGAATTTAGTTCATTTTTTTGTGTATCAGGCCGTTCACTTGTCACATTTCTGCCTATTCTAGTCAGGGAGCATGGTATGGGACACAGGCCATGGGTTAGGAAAGCTAAGCTGGCTCCTCCTGTGTTATTGGAGCAGAGACACTAGGGGGATTCTGTAGCTCCCCTTAGAGGCATTAGCTAGGTCTTTGGGGCACTTGGCTTTCTACTGATTGTATACTCTTACCAATCTTACTTTCCTCAGGTCTTCCTCATCTTTCCCGACTTACTCTGCCCATACGCATTGATGCCACGTGGGAACACGTTCGTGCAGGGGTTCCAAGTTTCTATAGACATACTAAATGTCTTTTCATTCTTCCTCTGGTAGATAATTTTTGTCATGGAGCGAGGGCTGAAAGTAGTCGATATAACTAACGTACAATCCCGGCCGCTTGTCCCATTCAATACAGTTGGACCAGGAGCGGCGAACGAAGATGGGTTTTACTACTTCACATCCGGTCCTGTACAAGCAGCCAGGGCAGAGTCCCGCTGTAACGCCTTCTCTGACTTCTACCACCTGGCTGTGGTCAGTGCGGACACCAGCGCCATCCGCATAGCCCACATCACTTACTGGACCAAAGCTAACTCTGGTGAGAGATCATCTTACTGTGGTTTGGAAGGCAGGTAGTATTGTCATACGTACACCTCAAATCGTGCACATTGTTATATTCGAAATTTTTATTTTAGTGTATTTAATTTTTATTGAGGGCCAACATTATAGCTACACTGCAGTATACTTTATTTAGACATTTATATACAACACATATATTGCATGTTTGTATATTTATTCTATATACTGCATAGATACAATATTCAACTCGATAGTCGTGTACATGTCAAAAACTGTAAGTACATTGTACATCTCCTGCATTTTAACTGGATGTGAAAAAAATATGGCCAACTGTATTTTGCGGCTATATATTCCATTTGAACTAGTTTTCCTGATTTCATTTTATGCATTCAATGCACATCAATGGCCATGGTAGAGTCTTTCAAATCATATGATTCTTTCTGAGGCATTAAAAAACAATTGAAGTATAATGAAATCAATATAAATCTATTCCTCTAAACCTACCAGTTTTAAATACGCTCACCCAAGTGGTACGTAACCCAGATTGCCTGTACGTGAAAAGAGTGGGCTGTTTGCCTATACTCTCATCCCGGGGCCGCTGCATGCATTTGCAAGATCAACTTATGGGAGCTCATTTTCGCACGTGGTTCAATTTATTACTTCCAACAAATACCTCTCGCTGTTGAGTTGAATATGCGACTGTAGCCTTGGCTACGGGAATGGGATAAGTGCAATAGTGAGCTTAGTAAATGCACTTATTTTTTGCTATATGAGGAGTCGTTGCTCCCGTAAGGGTTTTGGGTTTACTTCTTTCCTCTTGCTACGTTTTTGTAGTGTCCTGGCAGTCTACTTTCGTGACGTGCTGTTCTCATGGTTAGTGATCCTTCGTGGGTAGGTTCCCATTTTATAGAATGACATTATGTATAGGTTCCAATGATTGCTTCAATCAAAAGTCCGTGTTTTCTGTCTACTAATACCACGTCACGAACATGCTGATTTGCTGCTGCTACTACGATTTTTATTGTACTTTTTCGTAACCATTACAAGCATCTATCAATTAAGATGGGCTGACTCGGTAGTGCAGCGATTCAGGTTGCAGTAGTACTGAGCAGCACGCTTGTTATTCCTTATTTCTAATCGTTCTGTGGATATCGCATTTTAAAGAGAACAAATGCACAAATAATGAAAAAAATGAGGTGTCAAGAAGTAAAGGAATCCTATACACTACAAATGAATAAATTAGCGTTCAAGTTACACATTTGAGCATTAACTTCTAATAAAATGGGATGAATCTCAAATAATGCGTTGCATAGCCCGTAGTGCTCGACTAAGTCGCATTGTGAAAATTTCCTCTGCTTCCGTTTTTGATATGAGCACTAGCTGTGTCCAAAAAGAAGTCTAGTACCGTACCGTGATTCAATACATACAGGTGACAGAGCTGATTCCAAAGACGTTTAACGTAGGTAGGTAGAGGCTTGCCGAAATATATGGACGAGGAGTCTTACAGAAAAATTCATGACCTAACCTACTTTCATTGTTTCCTCGTATTTTCACAAGCTTATTTTTCTTTTCTTCTTGTATCGTTAGTTTCATATGATTTTCTTCCCTCTCGTTCGATCATCCCTATGTCACAGTTCTTAGTTTTCTCGATATGCCTAGTCAATTACTGGGAGCAGTCGGTCGTATGAGGCTAGTGAAGGGGACCTTAGCTTCAATATGATAGGCTTTAAGGATAGTTTTTGAGCCCTTTGTGCTACTTTTCAGCATCCTTACTTAACCGGGCTTTTTTTTTCTGCTGCTCCTAACTTTCTCTCTTACTCGCTAGTTTCCTGCGCATTGACCCTCAGTCTGGGATTTTCTCATCGGTATCCCTTTTTCCTCCTAAAATAATCTACATGAAATATAGTAGCCTGGAATAAGGTAAAAGATAATTAGTTTCAATAATGCTGCCAAATACTGGTAATAGAACTGCATATAGGCAAATGAGAATTTATACTCTAAAAAACCTTGAATAAATTAATTTTAGAGAGCCTGCTAGGTTGGATGCAAATTATGCTCGAACTTTATTATAATGCAACTAACTGTGAAACTTTAACCCTTTAAACTACTATTGCGAGTTATCCTCGAACTATATTTAAAAGAAATACATAAATATTTTTACATATTCCAACAGCGGTCTAACGTTTGAAAGCGGAAAATGCAGCCGTTTTCAGGTTTTTGAGGAGTAGGGAGTGAAAAATATATAATTTTCAGTAGAAATGTGAATAAAATTTGACGTATGTCATTGGAATCATGACAAATTTTTGCTGAAGATTAATGCAAAACACGATTCTAGGCCTCAACCTGCCGATTCTTATGCTATTGCCGAAGCCGAGGAATGACACTTACACAACAATGAATTCGGATGAACGGCGCGAAATGCTGCTCATCAGCGTCGGGCAAGACACCGACGTCGATGTGCCACCTACTACTCGGGGCTACGCTCTGTGCCAAGGGGATCCCTTCAACCTGAAAAGCAACTCAACGTTCTCCAAAAACTCGGCTCGTCCTCATCGTTTCCCAACGCACGCAGATCCGCTTTTAAATTTATTTAACCAGTAGGATATTGTTCCGCGTTATCTGTTTTGGAGGAATAGAAGCTAGTAGAAATTCTAGAGAAAATACAAGTTTATATTGGAATCACTTTTGTTGTAGATTGGCCTAGCTATTCTAGTCAATAATAGTTCGATACGTAATGGGAGAATCATCCTCGATTCCTATTTGTCTCCTTGGTTCCCCCTTGTTCATACTTTTTTATTGGAGCAAGGTATCTCTCATTAGCTACTAAGTAGATTCATTTTACCACCTCTTAATTGTAGGTATAGTCTTAACTGCTGGTATCGTCACATCCTAAACAAGTAAGGAGTTGTTGCTATTTTTTCTGTAAGTAGGATCTCCGTGATTTTAATCACTAGTCGCAAAAGGCATTTTCCCTTATCTACCCAGTTGTTGCTTATCGTACGCCACTGTTGCCTTATCTATTCATACAGTAGACGTTCCTGTTGTATTCACAATTACTGCAGTTCATTATTTCGGCTTTTGCCACACTTTATTCAATGGTTTTTTCTTCTTATCGCTAGAAATTAATAAACATTTCTTGGTATTCTCTTTTAAATGTTGAACTTATTAAAATGTGCACGACTACTTAGGGCATGATAGCAGTCCCCGAGTTAGTGGAACATATTTTCGGAACAAGAGCAATATCAGTTACCATTCTTGCAAATCCTATAAAGGCTGGTTTAAGTAGTAATGAATTAAAAAGACTGAAACTAGTCGTCGCACTGGTACATATTGGAGTAGCTACTTTGTTTTGCAGTATTATAGTAGCTGTGGTCGTGAAATGAATTCCTTTCAAGCTTTCGTTGCCTCGTTCATGCTATACACTTTAAGCTGTGTGTCTTTTAGATGGGTTTTCTGCTTTTTAGACATTTGCCTTCCTTGCCTTTCATTTTGCTTGGATAACAGAAAACACCGTAAATAGGATGCACCAACGTATAATTGGCGCAATGTATCATTGCTCAATAATTGATTCCTATTTTAATGGGTGCTTATATTCTTTTCTCTAAATTTTAGACATTAAAATAGCTCCTGTTCTGCTTCTCTTCCTAGAGGTAATATTTTCGACTTTAGTCTTTCCAGTTTTTCTGTACATGTTATTCGTGCCCACTTTCTTTCTATCAATGTTCTTAATCCTTCCAATAATCTGTTCTGCTCTCCTATTCCTTCTAGGTTCTGCTCTACTATTCCTTCTAGGTTCTGCTCTACTATTCCTTCTAGGTTCTGCTCTACTATTCCTTCTAGGTTCTGCTCTACTATTCCTTCTAGGTTCTGCTCTACTATTCCTTCTAGGTTCTGCTCTAGTATTCCTTCTAGGTTCTGCTCTCCTATTCCTTTTAGGTTCTGCTCTACTATTCCTTCTAGGTTCTGCTGTCCTATTCCTTCTAGGTTCACTGTTCTATTTTCGTTGGTCCCATGCGTGCATAGGAACGCCCCCGTGCATGCCCTCCACATTTCTGCCGACTTACATTGTCTTCTCCTCTTATGCAACATCTTAGCTGTGGTTAAGGAGGGGTTAGACTAGATTGTTAATCGTAGTCATTCTCTTTTTCTATTTCTAAATCATTTACTACTCTAAATAGAGCGAAAAGACTCTTGTGGAAACGTTAATGTGCTCTTCGAATTAGCTTAGCTTATATAGAACACTCTTCCAGCCATCACACATCATTTTTGTAACGGATAGTGTTAAATCGCAATTATTGAAAGTCGGAGAAATAATTTTCAACATCTATGCCAAATAACGCATCAAATTTACGTACATCATCACATAAGTGGGCTATAGTGCTAGCAGTGAATGAGTGGGCCCTGTCATATGATGTACTGACTTTATTACATATGAGATAACAAAGTGATCAATAAACTTATCTCTTCCCGGCAGTTATTTTTAGTGTTTCCTGCAAGGTTGCTTGCCAAGCTGGAATGTGGGCGGCAGCTACAAAGAAATACACTCAAAATTTTTTGGCACACATCGACAGTTTGACGCTTTCGTAAGGAATTATTTTCTTCCAAACCATTTATAACTAACTGAAGCGGAGTAACACAGAGGCTATATTGGCGGTGGTATGTGTGTTCGGTGTTTGCTTAGTCCCCCTCTGGAGTATATACTGGCGAGCCCTATCCCTGCCCCAATTTATTTGGGCATCACGCACCCAAGGGCCCCGGGTGCTTTTTCCACAGCAGACGTTGCAGCTTTCCGCAGCTCCTACTGACGAAAATAGTTTTGTAAAGTTAGGTAGGTTCTCTACTTTTCCCTTTCCGTTCCGTGAGGTGGGTTGTCAATCGAGAGATAGCCGACCGTGGGACATCTCTAGTCTCTCTCGTGCATGTGGAAGGCCACAAATGGAGCCGTCCACTTGAGTGTCTTTTACTATTCTTTGCGCCTTTTTCTCGCCAGTAGTATAATACCGCACTGAGCCAAATTGAGTTCTTCCGGCAGGAATGCCGATATGAAATGTTCCTACTGATGACGTAATATTAAGAAATGAAATTCACTGTTGAATCGCCTGAGTTGCTGGTACGGTGGTAAAACTGAAATATATAACTAATTTGTTAAGTCTGCATCGAATGAGGGTTCAATTAATACATCCATATTTCACCTTATCTTATACTAGAATATTTGCTTTTTGTTTCTGCTAGGACTAGATTTCGTATAAAGATGCATTTATTGGTATAGATCTAGAAACCAACAAAATGGAATTGATGGTTGGACTGGCTAGTGGAAAATTCTTTCAACATTATTCTTGACGGATAGAGCGTCATGGTTCTGAAATGAGACAGAAACTGTGATTAATGCTTGTGACTAGCGATTATTTGTTGCGAAAGGTTAGAACGAAGGCGTGCACCATCTCGCGTATTTATGCCTTAGCGATTTTTTTTCTGTTTCCCCAGTTTTCCTCGGGGAAGGTTACATTCATGCCTGTAAATTATTGCAGTCTATCATTCCAGAATTCCTCTTCCCCGTGAATTTATAGCATTTACTGCTATGTTTTTTTTTTTCATAACACTTTATAGAAAAAATGAGACCCCTTATGTAGATGACCTAACTGTTTTGGCTGTAAATGGAGATAGAAGGTCTTCAATATATTTTCGACATAATCAGCGGTCACGCAATTCCTTAAATGTCAATCAATTTGAAAGAAGTTTTGGAAGTGGGAATAGTTCTATAGATGAGTGCAAAGAGTGCTCAGCGGCGCTAGTAACCCAACCCACTATAATAATGATAATAGAGAGTGCTCAGAATACCGTGCTAAGTCCGTCTGTATAGCAGAAACTTGCACAGTTTTTAGATTTTGATTCACTATGCATGTAATATCAGATTTCCGGAACTCAACTTCTGATACTTTCCAAGAAACTATTGTAGACCTCTCAGGCGGCATTAAATCGGCCATAAAGTTGGTTAATTAGGTTTGCCCATTCTTTGATATGGGGAGCAGCGACCCCAAGGGGTTTGTGTAGGTTACCCCTTGGCCATTAGCTAGCCCTTCGGGACGTCAGACTTTCGTGCCTACTTTCATTCATTCAGATTTCATACTTTTGCTGGTATTACTTCCTTCTGTTTTTCCTAGCGCCTCCCCCCTCCATCCCGACTTGTGACAATGAGCGTTGGTCCTCTGGGGAAGAATTCTCGAGCAGGAGTTCCACGTTTATCTTGGCATACTATACGTCCCTTCCTTTTGCTCTTAGATCAGCTTAGTACTGATTTAGGATGACTTAAACTATCTTATATACCATACCAGATATTGGTGATATTTTTCGTGATCTTTTTTTTTTGCGATGCAGCTGCGTCCGCAAGAGCATAGTAAAACAGTCGGGCGATTCGGTGAGAGATTATCTTTATTTATTTATCAGTTTTCTAGAAGCCGCCTCTCAGGAGGTTTAGGATGGGCCATACGTAGGTCGGTCAAATAGGGTTAGGTTCGCCCATCCAATGTATAGGGAGCAGCACCCCCCAGTGGGACCCTGTAGGTTACCCTAACCGAAACTAGGCCTTCGGGACAATTTTTATGCTCGCACACTTTGCTTCCCTTCCACCTTCATACTTCTAGTAATGATGCTCCATGGTATTCTTCCTCTTCTCTCTCTGCTTGCTGTTCCCATGCTCCTAGTGTCGTGCCTGGGTTACACGTTTCTCTTGACGTTTTTTGTGTCGTTAAATCTTCTTCTTTTTGGATCACAGTTTACATTGTGGGTAGGGGGCCTTCTGCTAGGAATAAACTTTCTAAAAGCGATATAGATTGAAATAAAGTAAATCTAGAGTACGATCATTCGAAGCTGCATGGGATTTAAAGTTTGCAAAAAATGTTACAATACGAGAGTTATTCATAATAAAATTACTTATTTTATAGTTTCAGTGATTTTTTTTTTTCGTGGGAGGTGTGACTCGTGAGTTATTCGCAAAAACTATTCGACTATCTAGAAAAATATCTAAAACGACATGCTATGATCGCTCAAGACAGGTTATCAAGACAGTCGGTTGAACGAATTGTCTCGGGTAATTGTACGTATGAATGTAAAACTTAATATTGTATCCTTGTGAATACAACTGTGCGTGCTTGCCAAAACGTAACTAAGATGTTACCCGTCAATTCAATGGCCCGTTCACGCAACCGTCAAATGAACTGCATTTGAAACTCCATTAGAAAAATTTATTTGTCTGATTAGCCCTGGACTCGGATGCGTTGCTGTGCTCGTCGGAACTACATAAAAGCTCTCTGTATCAATTCACTCCAAATTTAATAAGAGCGCTGAATGATTCTGTACGAGTAGATCTTGTAAAGTAACTGCTTTGGGTGCTAATGTTTAATAAATCTTTTGTGAGCTCGCAGCCGTGTTCACAGGGATACGAGTTGAAGCGGGAGGCATATGCCAGTTGGCGTACTAGCCGGTCTGCTGTTGACTTTCAGCTTTTCAGGGAACAGCGGCGTCGGGCTGGTGCTACTTACGAGGAAGCTGAGAGGGAGCACAATTTGAGGTCCAGGGAGTTGTTAGCCTCGTCTGTTA
>LQNS02000303.1:9120727-9132599 GCA_001587735.2 Parhyale hawaiensis
TTTCTATTCTTTTGTTTTCTCCACCCGCTGGGCTGGTTGCGTGGGGGTTTGTTAACCTCATGGAGTTTCTCCGTTCCTGCGTCGCCAGTCTGGTGTGATTTAATAATAATAATAATAATAAACCTTCGGGGGTGGAGCAGAGAAACCTCATTTGTATTTACCATCTTGGAAACCAGCCTGTACGCAGCAAGTGTTTTGGGTATTTGGAGGGAATTTGAATCGTCATATGTTAAGGTGGATTAGTAAAGCCCTCTTGTTCTGCACTTTTCTGCTGTTCAAGAGATAGGTACCGCAACGCTCATTTTTTTTTTTTGGAATAACTCTCCATAAGACTGCCATCTGCACCAGCTCTTACACTTGCAGCAGATCATCGCTTGATTTGCACTTTGAGGAGAACTATTGATGAATTGTCGCTCCACTATTGATGAATTGTCACTCCACTATTGATGAATTGTCGCTCCACTATTGATGAATTGTCGCTCCACTATTGATGAATTGTCGCTCCACTATTGATGAATTGTCGCTCCACTATTGATGAATTTTCACTCCACCAATGAATTAAGCATGACATTGGGCAAACCATTCACGAAACAAAGCCCGTTTGGTCTCTGTTTAAGCGTCTGTTCCATTTTTTCAGATTGAACTCTGAAAATTGACAAGTCGATAGCATGGTAACGTTTGCTAATGCAGGTCTATATTACATTTCGACAAAAATCTTCTCCGTGAACAGATTATCGAACTTGTAAACTCGAATATAAGTAATGTTTTTGGCGTAAAAAGCTTTTTAATATATATAGGGCTGTGACAATATGCTTTAGGCATAAAAGAATATTCTTGAGCATATTTTAGTGATAGAGCATATGTTTTCATTCTTATAAAATAAAGTATATTCCTTTGCCCAAAGAAATATACTCATAAAGAAGAGAATATTATTGTTTCTGAAATCGTATGCTGTTTATTCGCATACACATGGCAGATGAATATACATTAATATTAACGGAAACAGCCGTTGTAAATGTATGACTGATATAATATTAATGAATCATTAATATTGATTAAAGATAATATAAAATTATTGGACTAACTGTGCACTTCTTTTTCATATTATACGTACCTAGCTAGTGTCTTACATTATTGGAGCATACCAAGTCATATTACGGTCATTATGGGTGGACCGGGCAGTTACAGTTCAGATCTTGAGACAGCTGCCCAAAGTTCAAAAAAAGGTAATCATAATTATAAGGCTGTGATACACGCTAGCCAAAAACTAAGGAAACTCCCGCGAACGCGCAAAATTTTTTGCGCAAAAAAGGACCTCTCGATTCACACGTAAGAATGGTCCGTTGGTCACAAAACTTCGAGCTTCTTTGATCCAAACGACGTTGTCATGGCTACGAATTAAATACCATGACAAAAATACATCATACGAGCAGAAAAATATAATACATGATACCCAATGCCTTCAGAAGTAATATTAAGTCCAATTATATGATGAAATATCCTGAAAATAATAAACCCGTTGCGGCTTCGAAAGCGAACTGAGCGCCCATTCCGCCGCCAGATGTCTCTGGTGGCGGTTTGTTGTCAACGATTTGCGAGTTTGACCAGTGCATCGAGCGCAAAAGTGCTGCATGTTCCGTTTTAGAAATTTGCGTAAAAGCGCGAGTGTGCAGGTTTTTAGACGTCGATTTCCCACGCGAAACTCGGATACTAGTTCTTTTGGATAGCGTGTGGCATCAGCATAATTGCGGTAAGATTGTTCTCTGATTTTAATGATCTGGAAGAAGCTGATTCGGATATTAAATGCAAATTTAGCAATTTTAGGTGAGTGGTATACAGTAGTACATTGGTATAAAGAGCTATACAACTCTAGTAGAAGTATTTTGTCGCTAATTTTCTCGCACATTGGTAATTGAGAAACCAGATTAGGTTCATTAGAATCTAAAAAAAAAACAGTGCAGCACTATCATTCAGATAATTATCGAAAAAATAGTCATACGTTAATACTCGGTGTTTTGTACCCTCTACACAGGAATATCTAGGGCAATGTTAAGAATACCGTACATTTTAGTTAAGGATACCGTAAAGTAGCTACTATAATTAACATACAGCGCATGGTATCTTCAAGGCTATTACGGTGTGCTTTATTTCTAACATTTTCCTACGTTTCTTACAATTACCTCCTTAAAAGAGAAATTCCTTTCTTATTCTGAGAAATCATGATGTGGATTGGAAAACTAAAGAATGATAGGCATAGCCTTTGTATTTTATAGAATAAGCATGTTTTAACGGATAAAATGCATAGCTTAGAGCATAAAAGACGTATTTTTAAAGCATAAAAACATTTCTCTGGAAGCATATTCTCACAGCCCTAGATATATTTATTGTATATATGATGTGCGTGTTTGGTGGATTTGCGCGATCGATCGCGCTGCGCGTTTGGTGGATGTTGCAGGTATTAGGCCGTAATTTCGGGTAAGTTGGACTATATTCAGGTTAAAGTAGGTTAGGGGAGGCAAGGACTGTTTTTTTTTTGTTTCCATTTAAAAAATTTGAACGATCCCCCAAACGCGCAGCGCGATCGATCGATCGCGCAAATCCACCAAACGCGCACAACATATACATACATTGCGGCAAAATTTTACCCGTCAAGTATGACGACGTGGTGCGCCAACCTAATTTTATAAGACTGGCATTTTTTTATAAGCCGCAAAAGGCTCTTGTTCTCTTTTTTACGGGCAGAAAAGCCATTGAAGATAGGGTCAAGGTTTCTGCAGACGGTGCTCTAATACCCTCGACCGTGACTCGTCGTATCCTGACGCGCGAGTGATTAGCAGTAAAAGTATCCTGAGACGAACGGCGAAATCATCAAAAATTAGTGAAAGTTAGAAAATACGCAGGATTGAGGAGTGAAATAATTTCATGATCATTTTCTTGTCTCTAAATATTCTAATAAAAACTTTTCAAATAAAATTATGAAAAAGATAACTCATTTGATTGAGTTCATTATTAAAAGTCAGTCATTATTTAGGGCGTCGTAATAGGGCACCAAAATCAGGCTTTCGAGGCTTCATTTGTCCGAAATTTCATGCCGAAGATTTGCATTTGTTACAAATGTTGGAGGAACGCGAGTGCGTCGGGCTAGTTGAAAACTCCATCAATCGCATGGACACACTACAGCAAAAATTGCTCAGTCACGCGACTCTTACCTTCAGCCGTCACTTACAGCGCTTCAATGCCACGCTAAATTCTAAAACTATGTGCCACTGCAACTTTAAACTAACACAGAAGTAGGAGGTATTCTCTAAGTTTCACCATTGCTGCTTGTTATAGCGTACAAGCTGCAAGAAACTACTCGTACCTTAGATATTCTTTTCAGTGGCAAAGCAATGTCTAAGCCAAAGCCTAGTGCGCTGCAGCACGATAGAATACAAAGCTGTATTGTAATGTCACTTTTACGAACGTGGGTTTTCGCTCTTACGAAGTAAAATTTAGTTGCCAGAAGTTTTAAGGGTAACTTATTGGGGATTAGGACTAGAAACTCCATTCTGCGTGTCGAAGCCACTGTATATGCGTATAGTTTCGAATAAATCAAGCTTTAAAGGCTTAACTTTGACGCCTAATCGAAAGTGCCCTGGGTAATAGCCTATAAAATATGCAAGTATTATAAATAGTACTTAATTTCCACTTTTTCTTCCTCTAGGCTGTCCGGATTCCTCACACTACAACGCAAGTGGAATAAGAGGCTTTCTTGTCATTCTCGGTTTCGCCCTCTAGTCGGGCAGACCCCAAGTGCTCTGTTCTTCTCTCATTGGGCGTAGGGAACGTTACCTCTTGTCTTGGTAAAAGTTTCTTGGCAACAGGTCTCACTGATGTGGATTGACTTCTATGAAATATAAAATAACTGCAATGTGATGAAGAAAAGGGGTAGTCGTTCCATTTGTTGGCACTTCTCTATCATTGTAATCTTGTCCCGTTTTGCTTGGTGAAGATGTGGGTCATAGTATATATATTATATTGCTCTTGTATCGCGTGGTATTGGTAGAAGATCGAAAAGCTGAAATATCCATTAGGAAAGTCGATTTCACCAGCTGCAATGTTCTATAAGACGGACATATTGAACTGAAGTACTGATTGGCAGTTGTGGGTTTTTTTTTCAGCGCCATAGCGAACTGGAACGAATAAACTTGTAGATGGAGGATTTGACCTTCATCTTTCTGTCAGTGTCTAGTTTTGGCTAAGAGCATGCTCGATTGGGTAGCAAATTTAGCATTTAATAATTGACTTTTGGATAGTTTTGGCAAGTGCACTGGCTTCGACCGGCTGAACTGAATTTGTCTTTGACCCTCGGATACCCTTGACTTGGAAGGAATAAAACTTTGCTCCCTAACATTGACTTCTTAGATAGCTCAAGGTAATCGGGTTGCCTGTAACATTTGAAACAGATTCAAAGTTGCGAAGCCAAACCTTCCGAAGCATCGGTCAAGTCCAGCCGGGCAGCGAAATTATGCCTGTGAGACTTGACGTATCTAATTCTTCGGACAGGTGCCCTGACTTCATTAAAGTTTCAGGCGTTCACTTTGATCAACTACCTGTGAGACGGCCAAGAACTCCACCTTACTCTCTAAATGCGGTTTCAAGTCAACGCTGTCGGGCAGCTTCTCTACACCTGCAATACGATTCGAAAAGACAGAGCCGAAGCTTCTCTCAGCTTCGGACGAGTCAAACGTCGCGGGCATAACTTCGGGGTCCAATCGAACACGCCATACCGATGCTCCTCGTTGGAGTACGTGATTACTAGGATTCAAATGTTACTGCTATCTTACTGCACATTTAGATAACTTGGCAAAGTATAACTTAGTTATCGGCACTCCATAGGACACGGGCGTAACTCCCGCGGCTGGTCATTGAGAATGCTCCATGCCGACCGTACCCCCATCGATTTTCATACGCCTACTTGAGATTCCTTTGGTTCTTTTTTTTTCAGACTGCAGTTCGAATGCTCACTTTAATGCTGTGAGGAAACCCTTTTCTGCTCTGGCTCCAAGCTTAAATTTGTCCATGTACTAAATTTCTCTAGTTTCTTCCTCTGTGAAATTGCCATTGTAGTGGAAGCTCTGGCTCAAGTTATTCAATATGGTAATTACATGAATATCAGGACATGACGCCCGCCAGTTGCCATTGGTCCTAAAATGAATATTGTTTATTCGTATTATGTCTTATTACATTGGTAGTTAATGTACTGTATCGTTACCAAATTGTAAAAGATTTCGAGGGATAGTGCTAGTCTCAAAGTCGAGAAGATAAGCCTATAGAGTTCGCTTCTTCGGAAGCTGACTGAACAGTCTGTTTCGCCATTTTCGTGTAGCAAGCGTTGGGAGCAAACTGATGACGTTTGAGACTTGACAGCTTCATATTGCGGGAGTTTTTGGGAGTGTACAGCAGAACGAAAACAACGCTCCTGTACTATGAAGTTATTTTTATTATGATTATTATTATTATTGAATTGCACTAGACTGGCGACGTGGAAACAGGGAACTCCTTGAGGTTGACAAACCCTCACGCAACCAATCCAGCGAGCGAAAAAAAAAAAATCCCAGATCACAGAATAGCCCTGTGTACAGAAACGTTTAAAGCTGTCAACACCCACACTAGCAAAGACAGAGCTATCAGAACCATTCCAAACATCCGCACATGATGGCAAAACGAACGAGAATACTGGCCCGTATGGCATCGAACCGGTTCCAAAGCAAACTCATGAAGAGCACCAGTACGTTGAGTATACCTCACCCGAACAAATGGCTCCGGAGGAAACTGACAGATGACAAGGGCAATTATACATCTTATATAGAAGGCAGACCCCACCAGCTCGGTGACTATGCGCCGGATCACAAGGCACAACACCATCCAGCATGAACGCACATCGACGAACCAATCTTGTCAAGCAAACACCGATGACAATCGGCAGCAGATCCCCAGACAACGGAGCAGTATTCCAGAAGGAGGATATAGCAATTAAAGCAGCGACGTGTCAACTTTACCGAGCCAAACACCCTCCGAACACGTCTCATAAGACCAAATTTTTGCGATGCTCGTGAAGCAACTGAACGAATATGGGACTCAAACGTCAACTTTGACTCAAAATTGACATCCAAGATGACCAAGTCATCAATCACAGGAAGTTTCACACCAATCAGTATGTGTACGGGGAAAGGTCTCGCTGTACGTGACCTCGACACGAGTATGGTCTCAGTCTTGCCCGCATTTAGCCTCGTCCCCCACCTAGAACACCAAGAATCAATCTCTTCCAAATTACACTGAACGGAATTTGAAACCTCCAACCTATCACAAGACCTATTGTAAACAACCAGCAAAGTAACATCAGCGTTACCAACTAGTAAATTATTAACAAAATCAAACTTGTCCGCTGTATATACGATGAACAAAGGGCCCAGAACACAACCCTGGGGGACACCAGAAGCCACGTCCAAAACTCACTCCTCTTTCCATCAACTGCTCATTGACGTCTGCCAGATAAAAACTAATTACAGCGAAAACTGGAGCACCAGAACCCATCAATCTAAGGATGATAAACGGAACAGGTTAGCTCACTTGGAGTGCCCAAGTTGTCACACACTGCGACGAATCGGCTCGTGACGTCAGAGTG
The DNA here is from genome assembly GCA_001587735.2 of Parhyale hawaiensis. Classification (NCBI taxonomy): domain Eukaryota; kingdom Metazoa; phylum Arthropoda; class Malacostraca; order Amphipoda; family Hyalidae; genus Parhyale; species Parhyale hawaiensis. The sequence goes on from LQNS02000303.1 coordinate 9,127,395, forward strand.
AGCGTAGCCGTTACTTGGTTCACTAGTAGCTTTATCTAGCCTATTTGTGTTACAAAATGTTCTACAGTTTTTCTGGTCGCACAGAAAAACGTAGGAAAGAAAACAATAGATTGTTACGCTTCCCAAAAATAAAATCTTCAGAAAGTCTTTGACTAAGGCGTGTAATGGACGTGACGAGTTCAACGTGGCAAATGCCCTCACATGTCAGAGGCACTTCTCTGAGTCCTATTTTGCCCCTAACTTATTAGTAAGCTCACTACTGCTAATCAAGCGTCGAATCAGCAGGATTCTGTCTTCGAAACCCAATATGTAAAGTGAGTTTTATCCTATATACTAGGCTATCACAATGATGTCAGGACAGTTTTGAACTGGATCCAAGTGTGGAAGTACCTCAAGTTATTCGAGATACTTTCCACCAATGAAGTGCTGTAATGTCATTTTAAAATGATGCAACAACTGTTCAGTGTTGCGATAGAATGCTTCTGCAATTTAGAGCCTTCGACGCTTCATGAATTTTTTCTTTTCCAAATAACAGGAATACCTAGTATGAATTGACTGCAGTAAGCCCTTATGTGGCCTTGGTTTACCATATTGGTATTCAGGGATAATGCCCAGTTCTTTTTGTTTAAAGGCTACACTACGGTTAAGCTAAATTTAGACCCGTCAGGGGGCATAAGATTGGTCATAGGGTTAGGTAAGTTAGGTCCGCACCCAGCGCTCAAAGGGGTTTGCCCGTTTGTATACGTTAACTTAGCCATTAGCTAGGCATTCGGGATGCACGTCTTTCGCGCCCACTTTGCTTCCTTCCCATCGCATACTCCTACTGATCTTTCTTCCGTCTGTTCTTCTTTCGCGACTTGTTCCCAGGTGTTTGATCGGTTAATTTGCATTTTAGGTCCGACTTCGGTATTTACTGCTTTGACACTTTCTATAGATTAAAGAAACCATTGTAAGACATTTCTCTTGAATACTATTTTTTTTTTGGGAAAACTCTTAGTTTCTCGATATTTGACTATGAATTTCCCATTTTTTCCCTATGAGAGAAAATACCCGGCGATCCTAGACGAACCTAGTAGGTAACTCCGGCTATTTTTCCCAATGGGAAAACAATGGGAACTTCAAAGTCAGATCTCAGAAACTAAGCATTTTCCCAAAATGAGTATTCATGAGATACGTTTCAAAATGGCTTCTTTAACCTAGCCTATAGAAAGTGTCGGAACATAAACAACTGATGCCGGACTTGAAATGCAAAAATACCGCTTGCACGTGTCTATCGATATAATATGTCCCTTCTTTCTTCCTCTGTGATATAGTTTTTGTTATGGTCACGGAGACCTAATTTTTTGACTAACAATAATTCAAGAAACTTACAAAATAGTATGTGTAGTCTTTACATGCCGTATTCCACCGTGATGAAGTTTTTACGCCTTTACGCAAAGTCTTTGCGAATGCGCGAGTTTTAGGCGAGATACGTTGTAGCACTTTGAGATACATTTATTGATACCTTGGCCACATTTTAGAGAACATTTGCCTGTATTCGAGATTTTCACCCTGTTAGTTTCATTGAACCTTCAGCAATTGGGAGATTATGCTGATGTATCGCTTGAAAGACAACCTTCACCCATATGCCCCCTAGTGGTCGTGATGCGGTACGTGAATTAATTCTAATTTCAAGGAATTGTCTTCATTTGATCATTGGTATGGTAACACTAACTCGTATGGTTAAAATCGCTCCAATAATAAATACTCAAGTTTGCTATGTCTTGTATCAAATCAGTCAGAATGGATGACATTTACAGTAGACCCGAGCGTGTACCCCAGAAGTTGCTTCGAAACCATTCTTTATTTTTCAGGCATCGCTCAGCTTTTTTGTGCAATTTTTACTAAAAGAATTATCACTCGCCCTTTCTTTAGGGACTCTCGGCTGTTTAAAGCTAATCCTAGTTTGATCTAGGTTAGACTATCTTTATTCCTAAGCGTAGCTACGATCGTTTTTTTTATGACGTCCTCGCTTCGTACGTCCGCCGCGCGCAAGCACTGCGCGCACGGCAGTGCGTCAACCTGTTCCGTTTCATCATCCTTGCCATCAATCTCAACTTGTGGAGCAGCCAAAGGTGATTCACGCAATCAAAAGCAGCACTGAAGTCAAGCTGTACCAACCTTGCCTCATGGCTTTCATTAAGAGCCAGCTGCAACACAAGAGAAATGTGAAGAACAACATCACAAATTCCCAAGCCCTTACGAAAACAACTGGTTATGGAAAGTTTTTTTTTTCCTTTCTCGATTAACTAGACTTGAGCCAATTTTTAACAGTTGTAAACAAACTTGTCCGTGCTCTGAAATGACTATTCCATCTTTCAGCAGGTTCAACTTTTTTTTAGACCCCGGAACATTCACTTATCAATTGAATTTATTACTCGTGTTGCTAATATTTTAGAACTTTCGTCATGGACGATGTGATGGAGCCGCTAACGATAGAAGAAGGCGGTCAAAGACCTCGCAGGCGCCGGAACGCTGCGTACGGCAGGTGGCGCCTGGCCTTTAATGCGCTAAATGGATTTTTAACTTCAAAATTTACTCGTGCTTGCACAAGGTGTAGAAATTTCTGTATCCACATTTTCCGCGAAGTTTGCGACTGCAATCCGTTCTTTGCGGGTTTCATTTCGTTTATAGTTCTGTTATTTATTTTCGCCTTTTTAAGTATCGTGATTGGCGAAGCAGTGAAAAATATGAACAAGCACGTAGTCAATAATTTTGCACCTCTACCTAATCACACTCTACAGTTGGAGCACTTAGGCCAAGCAGCATACAGCGTAACGGGTAAGTGATCTTTGAATTTGAGTATTTTATGGCAATATGAAGTTTAATGAATAAACTATTGACGATGTAATACACAATCAAACAAAATGATTTCCATAAATAGGAAATGCATATTTTTCTATGTAAGTTTTAAACATCTTAAAGCTATGCTGAACTTAACGCAGAACTAAACCTAGCCTACTTCTCCCAACCTAAACCTACGTCGTTAATTCAACTGCGGCGCATCTCGAATGCTGGGGCGGGATGCACAAACTCATTGTAACTCATTGTAAAGTAACGGTAACGTAAACTGTACAGTTCTTTCAATAAGTACAGATGTCATGGCTTAGATTTTGTCCCTTTTCGCGTACTGATCTTCTGAAACTTATGTTATAAGTCTGACAAACTCAGATGTTAAATTGAGGAGTAAAAATATAAAAATTCAGCAGTTACATGGTTGCATTTGTGCCTGCAGCGGTACAATTACAATGCTTGCAACTTTACAAAGCGTTTGAGCACTCGGCTACTGTGCCCCATAATGTACATATAACTCAACTAACCTCACCTCCCTTAATTTAAGCAATATAAGAAAACCTCGCTTTCGAAACTGTATAAGGCCTATTTTATACTAGCTTTTCAATGCGGCAGTTTAAACACCCAGTTAACGCCTCTTAAATGAATCCATGTTGAATGAATGGAATCAAATGTTCAGCCTAAACTGGTGTTTTTTGCGCTTTGGCCGTCAGGCCGGAGCAACGCGTTTGGAGGTATTGCCACCGCGGCGTTTCCAAAGCAGATCATACTATACTGCCAGGTTTCAAAGCAGTTCTGCCGTTTAAGCGCTACTATAGAAGGGGCTTATAGCACGAATAGCGTTTTTGCGGCGCCTAAAACCGCCGCGTTTTCATCGCCCAGTAAAAATTTAATAAAATACAGGGAGGCGTGAGCAGTAAAACGCAGTTTTAAACGCTAGTATAGAAGGGGCCTAAGTTTTTACTATGAGACTACTCCATCCTTCATTTCATTTGTAAATTGTAGATATTTAATTCATATCTCTGTGAATATAAATTTTCGAATGGAAGATATGGGCATTTCTTTGACTCTATTGAGTATCAAATTACTGAACTTGACTGTGGTAGTCCCGAGTGCCTTCTCCGCAGGGGATGTAGCATCTGGCCGCAGTTCCTGCTGAGAAGGTTAGTTTTGTAAAGTTAGGTAGGCTCTCAATACTACCCCTTCTGTTTCGGGAGGTGGGCTGCCGATCGAGGTGGCTGACCTATTCCCGCTGGACTTCTACCTTCTTGTATTTCGTTTCCTTCCCCTATGCGGCGCGGCTGAGCGAAAGCGTTCAGCCGCGCCCGGGGGTTGGAGATGCTCAACTTGCGCCTTTTTCCTGTCAGTAGCGCACTGACCACTTTGAGACCTACCGGCAGAAAAGCAGAGACAAAAATCATTGACAACTTAAAACGCGCCCTAGCCGGCGCACGAGCATGTGGTTAAACACAGGAATAGTTCGGCGCGATATAGGTAGTGTGCCACTGAAGCGCTAGTAAAAACTTCTACTACTCATCATTGGGTAGAATTGTACAGTGGATTATTACTATGAATGGAATTAACTGTGGTATTTTCTGAAATATTTAAAAATATTGAATTTTTTAGGTATGGTGTCTATGGTTTTCATATTACATTCGAATTTACGGAATAAATTTGATGTCAAAATACTGAACCATACACCACACCATACATTTACTGGACAGTGGCCCCTAAGGCAGATTTCGGTCCTGCAATTGGGCCTGACTGCACGGTGCGGCAGACGCATTGTACTATGTTCTTCCACTACTTTTTATCCTTATGTTAGCTATTTGACTCAATTCTTTTCAATTCAGCAATGACTGGCACACCTGTACAGTGTACATACTTCTTAAACTTCTATACACAACAAATTCACAAAAAAGTAAGGCTTGAAGTGTAATTACGTAGAGCAACTGTTTATGACAGCCTTTGATATTGCAGTAAAGTAAAACTTTCACAATAGCTAGTGAAGTAAACGGTCTCATTTTGTGGAACAGAAGCTTATTAAATTTGTAGTATACTCTATTTGTAATGAAATGCCAAGTAAACAACTGATGAAATGTTAATGAAATTTATTTGGTATACCGGCTAAACGAGATGATCAGAACAGACAGTAGATCTGAAGGGCCAGTCTGAGCAGCTTGTAGTGAAGTGATGCACTGGCTGCCGTGAATGATGAAGCACTGGCTGCCATGGAGTGTAGCATTGAGGACTGACGGCAGTGAAGTGATAAAGCAAGGGCAGCCGTGAAGTAATATAGCAGTGGTAGTCGTAAAGTGATGTAGCACTTGTAACCGTGAAATGATCTAGCATCTTCAACAGTGAAATGATGTA